>CADWAE010000234.1:0-72500 GCA_902982915.1 Phalloptychus januarius
ATTTGGAGACTATAGAATGAAGTTAAAATTTAATGACAATCTTTCACTGACCTTTCAATTAGACTGGTAGATAATATAAAATTCAGTGTTGAAAACTTTTACTACAATTTTGGTGGAAGTTGGTTGTTTCAACTTTTCTCTTTGACTATAGATTGGTTAAGACAGTTAATAAATTTCCTGACAGTTGAAATTAAAGATTATAGATTAAGAGTAACAATTATTCCAGATTGTAAACTTTACTAAATTTGGACTGAAGTTTTGACTCTTCATCTTTTTGGAGACTGATGATAAGCATTTCTTTATGAGAAATCCATGACATGCAATTTAAAATGTTTCATTTAAATATAATACAATTAAAGATGTTGAAACTTTGACACAATTTGTGACAAGCTGAAGAATAAGGATTAAGACGTTAATGAAAACTCTCCTTGAATTATGATTCATGATTAAGATATAAATTTCCAGATGTTATAACTTACTACCAATTTTGTTGGGACAGTTGTATTACCCCATCTTCTCTTGGAGACTGAGTAGAATGAGATGAATAGGGAATGAAGGATTAAAAAGACTGTTAATGGGAAAACTCTCCACTTGTAAATGTAGTAATTTTAAAAGACATGGGTCATGATTAAAATCCTATAAAATATGTGCCAGATGTTGATAACTTGTCACTTACCAATTTTTGTAGGACGTTTTTTTTGTTAGCCCGATGCTTCCCCTTTGGAGGCTTAACTGTTGTTAGAGTTTTAAAAGACAAAAACACTTCTTCACACACAAAAATACATAATAAACTATCTTCAGATACGTTTTTTTTCCTCCTCCATCTTGGTCCTTGTTTTAGTGGCTGATGGTCTAAATACTCAGAGTGGTTTTGATTAAATATTACTCATGTGGGAAGCTTTTAGAAATAAACCTGACAAATATGAACAATCACGTAGTTCCATTCAATGCGATGATTTTACTCACCACAGCTAGTAATCTTCATCTTTTTGAAAGAATGACTGATGCGATTCCTGATTGAGCAGCCCAGACGACCTGTTGTCTTTGGTTCCAGAACAATGGTGCAATTTGCACCAGATCCAAAGAAGGACTGAGAGTTTTTCAAAGGTTTTTTATCCATAGTCCACTTGCATATATGATTGTCCCCTTCCTCGGGAAAGCAGAACACCCTCTGCTTTCCCGAGGACATACACTTAGAGACTAGCAAGACAGAAGACACAGAAGCAGCATCCTTCTCTGTTGGAGACTGAACAAACATTGAAGGATTAAAAGATTTTTAATGGGAAAACTTTCTACTGACCTGTTTTGCAAATTCACAAAGTTGGGTCATAATTAAAGTACTGTAAATATTGTGCCACATGTTGATACATTTTTAACCTACTCTTTTGGAGACTGAGTAGAGAATGAAGGATTAAAAGAATGTTAATGAGAAAACTTTCCACTGGCCAGTTTTGCAATTTCAAAAACATTGGTTCATGAGTAAGAACTATAACACCAATTCGTGATGTTGATGACTTTTCACTTGGAAATTTTGGTAGGACAGAAGGTTTTTTCATCTCGTCTTTCTTTTTGTAAACTGAGCAGACAATGAAGGATTAAAAGACTGCCAATGGAAAACATTCCACTTGTACATTTTGCAATTTCACAAAGTTGT
This sequence comes from Phalloptychus januarius, assembly GCA_902982915.1. NCBI lineage: Eukaryota > Metazoa > Chordata > Actinopteri > Cyprinodontiformes > Poeciliidae > Phalloptychus > Phalloptychus januarius. Next base: position 1,655 of record CADWAE010000234.1, read on the forward strand.
GACATGATTAAAGAACTATAATACCAATTCCAGATGTTGATAACTTTTACCTACCAATTTTGGTGGGACAGTTGGTTGTTTCACCCCAATCTTCTCTTTTGGAGACTGAATAGAGAATGAAGGATTAAAAGACAGTTAATGAGAAAACTCTCCACTTGTAAATTGTAATTTTATAAAACATGGGTCATGATTAAAGTCCTATAAAATATATGCCAGATGTTGATAACTTTTCACCTACCAATTTTTGTAGGACGTTTGGTTTGTTAGCCCGTTCCTTCCCTTTTGGAGGCTGAACTGTTCATGAAGTTTTAAAAGAGAAAAACACTTCTTCACACACAAAAATACATAATAAACTATCTTCAGATCATTTTTTTCCTCCTCCATTTTGGTCCTTGTTTTAGTGGCTGATGGTCTAAATACTCAGAGTGGTTTTGATTAAATATCACTCAGGTTGGAAGCTTTTAGATATAAAGCTGACAAATATGAAGGATCACAATGTTTTATTCAATGCGATGGTTTTACTCACCACAACTAGTAATCTTCATCTTTTTGAAAGAATGACTGATGTGATTCCTGATTGAGCAGCCCAGACGACCTGTTGTCTTTGGTTCCAGAAGAATGGTGCAATTCGCACCACATCCAAAGAAGGACTGAGAGTTTTTCAAAAGTTTTTTATCCATAGTCCACTTGCATAAATGTTTGTCCCCTTCCTCGGGAAAGCAGAACACCCTCTGCTTTCCCGAGGACATACACTTAGAGACTAGCAAGACAGAAGACACAGGAGCTGAGAGATAAACCACAGAAATATTATTCAAATATTTAAAATACAAGCCACATGATAGAACAGACATGACAGCTTTATTTCACATTCTCTGTATGAAGTACAATGTTAGATTTTTATAACTTCTATTAAGGTAGGAGAAGAAAATACAAATCAATAGGAAATGTAAGAAGATCAACAGTGAATTACCTTCAATTAACAGCTTCAGAGTTCTTGTGTATTTTTTATTTCCTCCTTTGTTGAACATAATAAGTCTATATACACCGCTGTCATGCCTTCCAAGTTTAGTGATCCTAACTGTTCCATTATTTGGAAAAAAGCGAAATCTTCTGTCTGTTGTATGACTTACAATCTTGTGGGTCATCCATCGGAATATGACTGAGGGTTTCTTTGCCCAAATGAATTTAGGTAGCTTTGAGGCCTTATCCATTATCCGAAGGTTCACTGTTCCCCCTAAAGCTCCAAAACAATGAGCTTCCTTCTTTCTGGCATTGCAGGATGATTCCACACCTTAGAAAAGAAGAAAAACAAGAAGGAACATTAATTTGTGTGGAACAAGTTTTCACCCCCCCACCGTCCTGCACCAGTCATGTCATCCCTGGGATATTGCCAATAATTTAGTGTCAAGGAGTGATGCAGAAAACTAATCCATACATTTGTTTCTTAGAGGCTGTACAGCTGCAGTTCTTTACTATCAGGGAGTCCACCAAACTCAGCTGATCCAAAACAATATCATTTCACAGGAGAAATATGAGCCGTGATTCCTTCCTGGAGGACGACATCCACTGAGAAAATGCAGCCATCAACTAACAGGTCTCCATCTTCTGCTATTAACTTTTTACTGTCATGAACACTGAAATAATCCAACATCAGTTCATCTGTTTCTTCTTGTCCAAAATACAGCTAGCTATAATGTATCAGAAAACCAGACAAAACAACCACACAGTCAAAAATGTGAAAAATCATGCAGAGCTCACCACAACAGACTCCTATCAGCACCAAATGCAGTCCAATCACAGCTTTCATGGCTCTATTAAGATGAGCTTGGGTTGTTGAATAGCTGCTAAAATAAACATATTCTACAGTTCATAGCATGTCCTGTTACTGATTAGCTTCAGAAGAAAAACTGTACAAATACCTTTGGTTCAGGTAATTGTTAGCTTTTTCTGTCACTCAGCTCTTCTGTTGGCAGCCCAAGGAAAGGAGCTGAGTCAGTAGCGAGCCAGAGACTATTTTATTCTTGCAAAGGATGTAAAGTTTACAGCCTTGAGCCTTTTATGCAGTGTGAACACCACAAGAGCCAAGTAATCAAAGTACATTATATATTTATCTTCTTTGCTATGTACGCCCCGGACAGCAGGCTGGACTTAGGAACGCACCGCAATCTATTTGGCCGTATGCTAATACTGTGGGCAGGTCAGCTTCTGCACGTCAAGTCATTACAATGTGATACAAAAGTTGTTTGTAGTTTCAGGCATCTGACTAATTGCAGTCGACCTACTGATAGCAGAAGACCTTGAAGATATTACAGTGATATTATTGAAGCAAATAAGTGAAACAATCTTTCCAATGGGGATGCAATCATGAAATTTTCTACATGTACATACTGTTGTTGGCTATGGCAAAACTCAATATGGTAACCATTTTTCAAGATGGCTGACGCATCTGACTGACTCCCATGGGTCAGACAACTGGTAAAAAAGAATAAATAAATAATATCCATAAAGCTTTTTGTGCTGACATGTTAAGGTAATTTTGAACAGAACAAAATGACCATCTTAGATCATATTAGACTAAGATGACGTACAGGATGGCCATCAAGATGAAATGACATCAAACCCTTTTTAGGACACTTAAACTCCTGTTATAGTGAAATGAAGCTGGTGATGCAAAGCTACTAAATTGTAGCCACAGTTGCCCTGGGGCAGAATGACACAAGCAGGGAGCAGGGAAGCATACATTTCTGATAAGACTGGTCAGATATCCAGATAGAATGCTGCTGGGATCAAAAGTCCTGTGATTGAAGTCTGAGTTAATTAAATATTACGGGGTGTTTATATGTCACTCTTTATGGATAGTTTTTGTAATGTTTTTGCAGTTTATGTAAAATGCATACACTGAAAAAACAGTCTGCATGCCTAGGTGCTTCATAGACCACTGTGAAATATCAGATTAAGTTTAGATCCATCATATTGATTTCCTTTATCGCCTCTGTCCAGTAGGGTGCGATCTTCATACACTCTCAGATGATATAAACAGATCCTACTGGAACATTCAGTTCCTCCAACATTTTGTCTTTTCAGGGTTGTTACATTGTTTACTCTTAAAATTATGGATAACAAAAAAGTGTTATCCTTAACATCTAAACTGTTAAGGATGAAGTTCAAGGCCTGAACTTGATGTGTGAATAACAACATTGCATATTCAGCCAATTATCATCACTTATTTTTTTGACTTCTTTTTGTCATTTAATTTTAATGTATGTTGTGTTACGTTTTCTTGCCATTTATAGACATGAATATATTGTGGATATCAGTTTATCTTCTGTTAGATGAGCCTAGAAGAATTTTATCTTGATCTGATAAACACCTCATATTTTTGTTATAATGTTGTCTTGGCTGGAGATATCTAACAATGAGAAAAAGTTTGTTCATTTTAAAAATCAGTTTTCTTTAAAATGTTGGAAATTTCTTGTCTCATTTTTTTTGTTTGTAATCTTCCAATAACCTGTTGCACCTTTCTGTGACCACTTTGTGTATTTTCCACTGGTCATTACAAAATTTGAACACTTTTTAGACAAGTTAACTTCTAGATGTTTTCTATACTGCTTTTCGGAGAGAAGAGAAATCAAGCCAGGTTGTTGCTGAGTGTCAATAGTTGCCTGATGCAAACAAATATTAAGATAATGTCAGCATGATAGGCATATCAGAAATGGATATGAGAATCAAGACAAAAAACAAAAACCGTTGATGTTCCTTTATACCAATCATTTAATTGTTCTTTTAAAATTGAGGATCAAAAATTGAAAAATGAAAAAGACATGATTTCATTTCTCATTTTCAGGCAAATTTAAAAAAAATACAAAACATTAATATTTGTTTTGTTGTGTCCTCACATCGAAAATGAAACATTTATAAATCACCTCGTGATTTTTGCGTTCCTGGAACACAGCAAATTCTCAAGAGTTAAATCAACACTATTCCGAGTCTATTTGGTCTTTATCAGAATTGGTGTTAATTTAACTATTTCAGAGTTATTTCAATAAGAAATTTAGTAATTTCAACACTTGAAATGGTTATGACAACTCAAACTATTGATGAAATAACATTGCAAGAATTAAATTAATGCCAATTCTGTAAGGGACCAAATACACTCGGCATAGTGTTGATTTAACTCTGCAGAATTTGCTGTGAAGTGGGCGCTGCAGCCAGAGAGGCGGAAATCCAACAATCCTCACAGATTTTGTGTTTAGGTGAAATATTCCAGATTACTTAAATATTAAGGATCTCACAATGTAACTTTAGCGAATGGACAGTTGTATATGATGTGAGGAATGAATGAGCACAGCGGTTAGTCCCTGTCCCAACAGAACATATAGGATGTGAACAGAAATATTTTGTCTCTTTCTTGTGTCATTGTTTACATTAAAAACGTGGCCAGAATAATAAGCATACATATATTTTCATAAGCCCTTGTCCAGCCAAGGAAACTGTCGCAATTTCATTGATAAAAGCCTGGCAAGGCATTTTATAAATGTTGATTTTTGATTTGAGAATCGATATATTGTATCTTTTTCATCTCATGTGAAAATGAACAAGTCTTTCTTATTTTTTTTCATTTCCAATTAAAGAACAGTTGAACGAAAGGTACACAGGCCATCGATATATTGTGTATACATTAAACAGTAATAAAATTCAAGCCCATCGTACCAGAAGTTGTAATGCTCCACTTGTGAAAGGAACTGTTGTGCCTCACCTTGGCAACCAGACAACAATGCTGAGTCCCAGAAACAATGCTGAATCAGAGAAAACACATTAAAGAATGTAAATGAATTTAAAAAAATTTATTTTATCACTACATTTTAGTTCTGCTGACGACATGATACATATTACCTGATAAGATAGTATGAAGCATTAAAAGTTCTGAGCGTCAAATATTCTAAATGCCAGTTGCACATTTATTTTAGGAATAAACTAGCGACTAGTTCAAAGCTATGAGCAAAACTCTCCATCTAAGCTTCATGTCATCAGTCTGTCAAGTCATCTGGTTACTTATTGTGTGTGTAATTTAATTTCTTTGCTTGTATTCACTTATACTAAACCATAAGTTATTGTGCCTCATAGGCTTCGACACATTCATTTAATTACAAATGTGTTCTACTTAATATGAGAAAGAAAATATATAATTCAAAAAACAATTTATGTATCTATTTCTGTTTGATCATGAGGTGCATGGCAACTTGTGACAATAGCATAACTTCACAAATCTTTATTTCCTCTTGAGATAGCAGCTGGTGAAGTGACATGGATGCAATGTGTGTTCACAGTACTACTCATAAAGGTGAAAACAATTCTAAATGTTTTTCTCTATAAAGTCAACTAAGTCACCTCTTATTGTGCCATCAAAATATTTTACTGGTACAACCAAAATGAAAACAGGGCACATTGTGGTTTAATGGCACACAAAGACATTTTTTATTGCCTTTAATAAAAAATGACTTTATGATATTTACATTTTAATAACGTCTGATTAAATAAATTCATCACACAAAATCAACATGTTTGCAGATGTACCACTATACAGCAGAAACGGAGCGAAAATACCAACGTTCAAGAATGACAAACTTAGAGAGCATACATAACACCAGACCTGTTAGAGACAGATATCAGAAAAGAGACACTAAATTATAACTTGGTTTATGATATGTTGAATTTGTTCTGATTATCCTAAAATCTTTTCTTTGTAAGATTTTACATTTTAAAATGTCTCTTCAGAAATTGATTTTCATATGAATAAGCTTAGCAAGTAGAATGCTTCCTTTCAGTCATCGGAGCAGAGACCTCTGTATCCTCCACTTTTGGGAGAGTGAGGAGCTCTCAGGTTTTCCATATTTGATTCTAACATCCGTCCATTATCTGAATATGACTATCCCTGCGGGGTCGGCAGTGGGGCCGGTGCTGATCTCAAGCAATCAAGAGGCAAGCAACAACCTGTGCAAAATGGTCAATATAGTCCGCTTCACATCTGAAATTCAAAGAAATATCAGTTAACGGAAGAATTACCACAGAGACACACAATCCATATAGGAGTAAATTGGAACAAAATAACACCAACATCACCAGATCTTTCATTTTACTAGTTGATTCATCCTGGCAATTTATCACCTCAACCTTTTTGTTGAGCTCGGGTGGACCGGCCATCTGTGGAGTAACACAGACAGGTCAGTACGCCAGGATGGCCAGCGGCCTCCAAACAATCTCCTGGTTTTTTGTAAGCCCCTGTGCTCTTTACACTGGTTTGTATGAATAAAAAGCTTATCTTTGATTAATAGAAACATCTGCAGAAACATCTGCATTAAGCAGAATTTTATTGATGTTTTTGTGCTTGCAATAAAAAACACCACATGTAAAAACACTTCTTCACGCACAAAAAAAGACATAATAAATAATCTTCAAAATCTTCTCTTTTTTTTCCTCCTCCAATTTGATTCATGTTTTCTTGGCTGCTGATGGTCTAAATACCCAGAGTGGTTTTGATTAAATATCACTTATGTGGGAAGCTTTTAGAAATAAACCTGACAAATATGAACAATCACGTAGTTCCATTCAATGCGATGGTTTTACTCACCACAACTAGTAATCTTCATCTCTTTGAAGGAATGACTGATGCGATTCCTGATTGAGCAGCCCAGACGACCTGTTGTCTTTGGTTCCAGAACAATGGTGCAATTCGCAACAGATCCAAAAAAGGACTGAGAGTTTTTCAAAGGTTTTTTATCCATGGTCCACTTGCATAAATTATTGTCCCCTTCCTCGGGAAAGCAGAACACCCTCTGCTTTCCCGAGGACATACACTTAGAGACTAGCAAGACAGAAGACACAGGAGCAGCATCCTTCTCTGTTGGAGACTGAACAAACATTGAAGGATTAAAAGATTTTTAATGGGAAAAATTCTACTGACCTGTTTTGCAAATTCACAAAGTTGGGTCATTATTAAAGAACTATAATACCAATTCCAGATGTTGATAACTTTTTACCTACCAATTTTGATGGGACAGTTATTTTGTTAGCCCCATCCTTCTCTTTCGGAGACTGAGTAAAGAATGAAGAATTTATTGACTGTTAATGGGAAAATTCTCCACTTGTAAATTTAGTAATTTTATAAAATATGGTTCACAATTAAAGTAGTATGATAACTTTTCACTTACTAATTTTGGATGGACAATTGGTTTTTTCACCCCATCTTTCTCTTTTGGAAACTGAATAGAGAATGAAGAATTAAAAGACTGTTAATAAGAAAACTTTCCATTGACCAGTTTTGGTGGGACAGTTGATTTGTTAGCCCCGTCCTTTCCGTTTTAATCCCATTAACTGGATTAAAAGACTGTTAATGGGGAAACTTTCCACTTGTACATTTTGAAATTTCACAAATGATGGTTCATGATTAAAGTATTATAAAATTTTGTGCCAGGTGTTGATAACTTTTTACCTACCAACTTTGGGGGGACACTTGGTTTTTTCACCCCATCCTTCTCTTTTGGAGACTGAGTAGAGAATGAATGATTAAAAGACGGTTAAAGGGAAAGCTCTCCACTTGTAAATTTGTAATTTTATAAAACATGGGTCATGATTAAAGTCCTATAAAATATATGCCAGATGTTGATAACTTTTCACCTACCAATTTTTGTAGGACGTTTGGTTTGTTAGCCCGATCCTTCCCTTTTGGAGGCTGAACTGTTCATGAAGTTTTAAAAGAGAAAAACACTTCTTCACACACAAAAATACATAATAAACTATCTTCAGATCATTTTTTTCCTCCTCCATTTTGGTCCTTGTTTTAGTGGCTGATGGTCTAAATACTCAGAGTGGTTTTGATTAAATATCACTCAGGTGGGAAGCTTTTAGATATAAAGCTGACAAATATGAAGGATCACAATGTTTTATTCAATGCGATGGTTTTACTCACCACAACTAGTAATCTTCATCTTTTTGAAAGAATGACTGATGTGATTCCTGATTGAGCAGCCCAGACGACCTGTTGTCTTTGGTTCCAGAAGAATGGTGCAATTCGCACCACATTTAAAGAAGGACTGAAAGTTTTTCAAAGGTTTTTTATCCATAGTCCACTTGCATATATGATTGTCCCCTTCCTCGGGTAAGCAGAAAACCCTCTGCTTTCCCGAGGACATACACTTAGAGACTAGCAAGACAGAAGACACAGGAGCTGAGAGATAAACCACAGAAATATTATTCAAATATTTAAAATACAAGCCACATGATAGAACAGACATGACAGCTTTATTTCACATTCTCTGTATGAAGTACAATGTTAGATTTTTATAACTTCTATTAATGTAGGAGAAGAAAATACAAATCAATAGGAAATGTAAGAAGATCAACAGTGAATTACCTTCAATTAACAGCTTCAGAGTTCTTGTGTATTTTTTATTTCCTCCTTTGTTGAACATAATAAGTCTATATACACCGCTGTCATGCCTTCCAAGTTTAGTGATCCTAACTGTTCCATTATTTGGAAAAAAGCGAAATCTTCTGTCTGTTGTATGACTTACAATCTTGTGGGTCATCCATCGGAATATGACTGAGCGTTTCTTTGCCCAAATGAATTTAGGTAGCTTTGAGGCCTTATCCATTATCCGAAGGTTCACTGTTCCCCCTAAAGCTCCAAAACAATGAGCTTCCTTCTTTCTGGCATTGCAGGATGATTCCACACCTTAGAAAAGAAGAAAAACAAGAAGGAACATTAATTTGTGTGGAACAAGTTTTCACCCCCCCACCGTCCTGCACCAGTCATGTCATCCCTGGGATATAGCCAATAATTTAGTGTCAAGGAGTGATGCAGAAAACTAATCCATACATTTGTTTCTTAAAGGCTGTACAGCTGCAGTTCTTTACTATCAGGGAGTCCACCAAACTCAGCTGATCCAAAACAATATCATTTCACAGGAGAAATATGAGCCGTGATTCCTTCCTGGAGGACGACATCCACTGAGAAAATGCAGCCATCAACTAACAGGTCTCCATCTTCTGCTATTAACTTTTTACTGTCATGAACACTGAAATAATCCAACATCAGTTCATCTGTTTCTTCTTGTCCAAAATACAGCTAGCTATAATGTATCAGAAAACCAGACAAAACAACCACACAGTCAAAAATGTGAAAAATCATGCAGAGCTCACCACAACAGACTCCTATCAGCACCAACTGCAGTCCAATCACAGCTTTCATGGCTCTATTAAGATGAGCTTGGGTTGTTGAATAGCTGCTAAAATAAACATATTCTACAATTCATAGCATGTCCTGTTACTGATTAGCTTCAGAAGAAAAACTGTACAAATACCTTTGGTTCAGGTAATTGTTAGCTTTTCTGTCACTCAGCTCTTCTGTTGGCAGCCCAAGGAAAGGAGCTGAGTCAGTAGCGAGCCAGAGACTATTTTATTCTTGCAAAGGATGTAAAGTTTACAGCCTTGAGCCTTTTATGCAGTGTGAACACCACAAGAGCCAAGTAATCAAAGTACATTATATATTTATCTTCTTTGCTATGTACGCCCCGGACAGCAGGCTGGACTTAGGAACGCACCGCAATCTATTTGGCCGTATGCTAATACTGTGGGCAGGTCAGCTTCTGCACGTCAAGTCATTACAATGTGATACAAAAGTTGTTTGTAGTTTCAGGCATCTGACTAATTGCAGTCGACCTACTGATAGCAGAAGACCTTGAAGATATTACAGTGATATTATTGAAGCAAATAAGTGAAACAATCTTTCCAATGGGGATGCATTCATGAAATTTTCTACATGTACATACTGTTGTTGGCTATGGCAAAACTCAATATGGTAACCATTTTTCAAGATGGCTGACGCATCTGACTGACTCCCATGGGTCAGACAACTGGTAAAAAAGAATAAATAAATAATATCCCATAAAGCTTTTTTTGTGCTGACATGTTAAGGTAATTTTGAACAGAACAAAATGACCATCTTAGATCATATTAGACTAAGATGACGTACAGGATGGCCATCAAGATGAAATGACATCAAACCCGTTTTAGGACACTTAAACTCCTGTTACAGTGAAGTGAAGCTGGTGATGCAAAGCTACTAAATTGTAGCCACAGTTGCCCTGGGGCAGAATGACAGAAGCATGGAGCAGGGAAGCATACATTTCTGATAAGACTGGTCAGATATCCAGATAGAATGCTGCTGGGATCAAAAGTCCTGTGATTGAAGTCTGAGTTAATTAAATATTACGGGGTGTTTATATGTCACTCTTTATGGATAGTTTTTGTAATGTTTTTGCAGTTTATGTAAAATGCATACACTGAAAAAACAGTCTGCATGCCTAGGTGCTTCATAGACCACTGTGAAATATCAGATTAAGTTTAGATCCATCATATTGATTTCCTTTATCGCCTCTGTCCAGTAGGGTGCGATCTTCATACACTCTCAGATGATATAAACAGATCCTACTGGAACATTCAGTTCCTCCAACATTTTGTCTTTTCAGGGTTGTTACATTGTTTACTCTTAAAATTATGGATAACAAAAAAGTGTTATCCTTAACATCTAAACTGTTAAGGATGAAGTTCAAGGCCTGAACTTGATGTGTGAATAACAACATTGCATATTCAGCCAATTATCATCACTTATTTTTTTGACTTCTTTTTGTCATTTAATTTTAATGTATGTTGTGTTACGTTTTCTTGCCATTTATAGACATGAATATATTGTGGATATCAGTTTATCTTCTGTTAGATGAGCCTAGAAGAATTTTATCTTGATCTGATAAACACCTCATATTTTTGTTATAATGTTGTCTTGGCTGGAGATATCTAACAATGAGAAAAAGTTTGTTCATTTTAAAAAATCAGTTTTCTTTAAAATGTTGGAAATTTCTTGTCTCATTTTTTTTGTTTGTAATCTTCCAATAACCTGTTGCACCTTTCTGTGACCACTTTGTGTATTTTCCACTGGTCATTACAAAATTTGAACACTTTTTAGACAAGTTAACTTCTAGATGTTTTCTATACTGCTTTTCGGAGAGAAGAGAAATCAAGCCAGGTTGTTGCTGAGTGTCAATAGTTGCCTGATGCAAACAAATATTAAGATAATGTCAGCATGATAGGCATATCAGAAATGGATATGAGAATCAAGACAAAAAAACAAAAACCGTTGATGTTCCTTTATACCAATCATTTAATTGTTCTTTTAAAATTGAGGATCAAAAATTGAAAAATGAAAAAGACATGATTTCATTTCTCATTTTCAGGCAAATTTAAAAAAAATACAAAACATTAATATTTGTTTTGTTGTGTCCTCACATCGAAAATGAAACATTTATAAATCACCTCGTGATTTTTGCGTTCCTGGAACACAGCAAATTCTCAAGAGTTAAATCAACACTATTCCGAGTCTATTTGGTCTTTATCAGAATTGGTGTTAATTTAACTATTTCAGAGTTATTTCAATAAGAAATTTAGTAATTTCAACACTTGAAATGGTTATGACAACTCAAACTATTGATGAAATAACATTGCAAGAATTAAATTAATGCCAATTCTGTAAGGGACCAAATACACTCGGCATAGTGTTGATTTAACTCTGCAGAATTTGCTGTGAAGTGGGCGCTGCAGCCAGAGAGGCGGAAATCCAACAATCCTCACAGATTTTGTGTTTAGGTGAAATATTCCAGATTACTTAAATATTAAGGATCTCACAATGTAACTTTAGCGAATGGACAGTTGTATATGATGTGAGGAATGAATGAGCACAGCGGTTAGTCCCTGTCCCAACAGAACATATAGGATGTGAACAGAAATATTTTGTCTCTTTCTTGTGTCATTGTTTACATTAAAAACGTGGCCAGAATAATAAGCATACATATATTTTCATAAGCCCTTGTCCAGCCAAGGAAACTGTCGCAATTTCATTGATAAAAGCCTGGCAAGGCATTTTATAAATGTTGATTTTTGATTTGAGAATCGATATATTGTATCTTTTCATCTCATGTGAAAATGAACAAGTCTTTCTTATTTTTTCATTTCCAATTAAAGAACAGTTGAACGAAAGGTACACAGGCCATCGATATATTGTGTATACATTAAACAGTAATAAAATTCAAGCCCATCGTACCAGAAGTTGTAATGCTCCACTTGTGAAAGGAACTGTTGTGCCTCACCTTGGCAACCAGACAACAATGCTGAGTCCCAGAAACAATGCTGAATCAGAGAAAACACATTAAAGAATGTAAATGAATTTAAAAAAATTTATTTTATCACTACATTTTAGTTCTGCTGACGACATGATACATATTACCTGATAAGATAGTATGAAGCATTAAAAGTTCTGAGCGTCAAATATTCTAAATGCCAGTTGCACATTTATTTTAGGAATAAACTAGCGACTAGTTCAAAGCTATGAGCAAAACTCTCCATCTAAGCTTCATGTCATCAGTCTGTCAAGTCATCTGGTTACTTATTGTGTGTGTAATTTAATTTCTTTGCTTGTATTCACTTATACTAAACCATAAGTTATTGTGCCTCATAGGCTTCGACACATTCATTTAATTACAAATGTGTTCTACTTAATATGAGAAAGAAAATATATAATTCAAAAAACAATTTATGTATCTATTTCTGTTTGATCATGAGGTGCATGGCAACTTGTGACAATAGCATAACTTCACAAATCTTTATTTCCTCTTTGAGATAGCAGCTGGTGAAGTGACATGGATGCAATGTGTGTTCACAGTACTACTCATAAAGGTGAAAACAATTCTAAATGTTTTTTCTCTATAAAGTCAACTAAGTCACCTCTTATTGTGCCATCAAAATATTTTACTGGTACAACCAAAATGAAAAACAGGGCACATTGTGGTTTAATGGCACACAAAGACATTTTTTATTGCCTTTAATAAAAAATGACTTTATGATATTTACATTTTAATAACGTCTGATTAAATAAATTCATCACACAAAATCAACATGTTTGCAGATGTACCACTATACAGCAGAAACGGAGCGAAAATACCAACGTTCAAGAATGACAAACTTAGAGAGCATACATAACACCAGACCTGTTAGAGACAGATATCAGAAAAGAGACACTAAATTATAACTTGGTTTATGATATGTTGAATTTGTTCTGATTATCCTAAAATCTTTTCTTTGTAAGATTTTATATTTTAAAATGTCTCTTCAGAAATTGATTTTCATATGAATAAGCTTAGCAAGTAGAATGCTTCCTTTCAGTCATCGGAGCAGAGACCTCTGTATCCTCCACTTTTGGGAGAGTGAGGAGCTCTCAGGTTTTCCATATTTGATTCTAACATCCGTCCATTATCTGAATATGACTATCCCTGCGGGGTCGGCAGTGGGGCCGGTGCTGATCTCAAGCAATCAAGAGGCAAGCAACAACCTGGGCAAAATGGTCAATATAGTCCGCTTCACACCTGAAATTCAAAGAAATATCAGTTAACGGAAGAATTACCACAGAGACACACAATCCATATAGGAGTAAATTGGAACAAAATAACACCAACATCACCAGATCTTTCATTTTACTAGTTGATTCATCCTGGCAATTTATCACCTCAACCTTTTTTTTGAGCTCGGGTGGACCGGCCATCTGTGGAGTAACACAGACAGGTCAGTACGCCAGGATGGCCAGCGGCCTCCAAACAATCTCCTGGTTTTTTGTAAGCCCCTGTGCTCTTTACACTGGTTTGTATGAATAAAAAGCTTATCTTTGATTAATAGAAACATCTGCAGAAACATCTGCATTAAGCAGAATTTTATTGATGTTTTTGTGCTTGCAATAAAAAACACCACATGCAAAAACACTTCTTCACGCACAAAAAAAGACATAATAAATAATCTTCAAAATCTTCTCTTTTTTTTCCTCCTCCAATTTGATCCATGTTTTCTTGGCTGCTGATGGTCTAAATACCCAGAATGGTTTTGATTAAATATCACTCATGTGGGAAGCTTTTAGAAATAAACCTGACAAATATGAACAATCACGTACGCCAGGATGGCCAGCAGCCTCCAAACAGTCTCCTGGTTTTTTGTAAGCCCCTGTGCTTTTTACACTGGTTTGTATGAATAAAAAGCTTATCACGAAGTTCCATTCAATGCGATGGTTTTACTCACCACAGCTAGTAATCTCCATCTCTTTGAAGGAATGACTGATGTGATTCCTGATTGAGCAGCCCAGACGACCTGCTGTCTTTGATTCCAGAAGAACGGTGCTCGCCAGAATGTCTCCATACATATTCTGAGAGCCCTTCAGTGGTTTTCCATTCACAGTCCATTTATACCAAGTATTGTCTCCTGCCTCAGAAAAACAGAACACCCTATGCTGACCCAAGGATGTACATTTAGAGACTAGCCAGGCGGAAGACACAGGAGCTGAGAGAAAAACCACAGAAGAATTATTCAAATGTTAAATTAAAATATACATCTTTCTTCCATTTGGTGGAAAGTTGGTGGGAACATGACAGTTATATTTCACATTATATGTACAACGCACAATGCTATATTTTTGTAACTTCTATTAATGTATAAGAAAAACAACGGAAGCAGAAAATGTAGAAAGATAAACCGTGGATTACCTTCAACGTACAGCTGCAGAGTTTTTGATCCTTTGTATTCTCCATTTTTACTAATCAAATCAAGTTTATATTGGCCATTATCATCCACTGTCAGGTTAGTGATCCTAACTGTTCCTTTACTTCTAACAAAGTGAAATCTGCTGTCTCTTGTACGGCTCACAGTCTTGTTGGCAATCCAGCGCAGTAACACTGAGCGGCTCTTTATCCACTTGAAATAAGGTATTTTTGAGGCATCATCCGTTATCTGAATTTTCAATGTTCCTCCCAAAGATCCATAGCATTTAACTCCATCATGAGTGGCATAACAGGTAGATTTCAAACCTTAGAAAAGAAGAAAAATGAGAAGGAACACGTGTCTGTTAATGTCTGTCTGCACAACAGCAAGACTCGACCTTGATGAAATAAAAAGGAAATGGAAAGTATAGCCAGATGATATCTCTTACTGGAACTGCAAATCCAATACTAATCACAATAACCATCAAATATCACAATATACTAGAGATACACCAATCTGAACATTTAGGCAGATATCAAAATCCTATATTGGCACAGGGGTTATAGCTGACAATTATATTATTATTTAGACAGAATTAGCTTGTTCTGACCTATTTCTGTAGTTATGTTCCCATAGGTTTAGGGTAGAGCAGGAAAAACTGACCACTTTTCTAATTTTCTTCTTCTACTCCTCTCAAATTTGCATTATTTGCTATTATTTCAACTGTTAACTTTGTGTACTCTCTCAGTTATTTTTCTCTCCACAGGAGCTCCACCTGGCCTGGTGTCCTGATTAGCCGTGATTCCTTCCTGGAGGACGACATCCACTGAGAAAATGCAGCCATCAACTAACAGGTCTCCATCTTCTGCTATTAACTTTTTACTGTCATGAACACTGAAATAATCCAACATCAGTTCATCTGTTTCTTCTTGTGTATTCTGCTCTGTCTTCTCAAAACCTCAGTCGCCCATGGCAGATGGCTGCTTGTTATTCCTACTACTGTTATTATTAGTAGAAGTAGTATTTCTGTTCATTCTATAATCATTTCACACCAAAAATGAATTGAAACCGACAAAATACATTTAAAGAAACGAACCAATGTAGAAACTGCTAAACAATGTGTCATTAAGAGATTTCACTGTTTTTTTCTCTAAAAGTACAGCTAGCTATAACGTATCAGAAAACCAGACAAAACAACCATACAGTCAATAAGGTGAAAAATCATGCAGAGCTCACCACAACAGACTCCTATCAGCACCAACTGCAGTCCAATCACAGCTTTCATGGCTCTATTAAGATGAGCTTGGGTTGTTAAATAGCTGCTAAAATAAACATATTCTACAGTTCATAGCATGTCCTGTTAATGATTAGCTTCAGAAGAAAAACTCTATAAATACCTTTGGTTCAGGAAATTGTTAGCTTTTTCTGTCACTCAGCTCTTCTGTTGGCAGCCCAAGGAAAGGAGCTGAGTCAGTAGCGAGCCAGAGACTATTTTATTCTTGCAAAGGATGAAAAGTTTACAGCCTTGAGCCTTTTATGCAGTGTGAACACCACAAGAGCCAAGTAATCAAAGTACATTACATATTTATCTTCTTTGCTAAGTACGCCCTGGACAGCAGGCTGGACTTAGGAACGCACCGCAATCTATTTGGCCGTATGCTAATACTGTGGGCAGGTCAGCTTCTGCACGTCAAGTCATTACAATGTGATACAAAAGTTGTTTGTAGTTTCAGGCATCTGACTAATTGCAGTCGACCTACTGATAGCAGAAGACCTTGAAGATATTACAGTGATATTATTGAAGCAAAAAAATGAAACAATCTTTCCAATGGGGATGCAATCATAAAATCTGCTACATGTATTGTTGTTTATGTGCCTTACGATGGACTGGTGACCTATCGAGGCTGAACCCGCTGTCATGAGTCTGCTGTCATGAATTGTGGTATTTGAGGTGGTGAGGATGAACGCGGCTGGACCCAGGATGAAGTGCAAAAAGATAGTTTAATATAAATCTCTCAAGTTCACAAAATCCAGGTGGCACAGGTAAATATGGAGTGAAAATAGTCTCAAAAGATTTGTGCATGAACTCCATAGGTAAAGGATCAAGCAGGGAACTTAGATGCTGCTAGCGCTGGATGAGAACAAGGTTGCCATCATAAAAACAAGACACATACGACAATGACAAACCACGACAAGGATCCGACAGGGAGCAAGAGACACAAGTGGGTTTAAATGCACAGGAAAAGTAATCAGGGAAAACAATGTTGTTGTTAGAATGTGATACAAAAAGTGTGTGTTTTGTTTCAGGCATGTGACTAATTGCAGCAGACTGACTGATACCATAAGACCTTAAAGATATTGCAGTGCTCTTAGTGAAGCAAATAAGTGAAACAATCATTCCAATGTTGATGTGATATGCTGCTGGCCATGGCAAAGCTCAATATGGTGGCCATTTTTCAAGATGGCTGACACATCTGACTGAGGCCTACTATTATAGGTCAGATAACTTGTAAAAAATAGGAAAGAATGTCCAGTACAGGTTTTTTTTTTGTTGTACTAGCATGGTAAATAAAGGTAATTTTGTCCAATGCAGTTGCATATTAGACTGGCTTCCAAGATGGCCATGACAAGATGGACATTTTGTGAGATCTTGGCTATTAATACAGTGAGAAAAATGTATTTTTTTTTGTTCTTCTAATAATACATTTGGGGGATCAGAGAATTAGACAATCACATTAACCTATCAGGGTCATACATAACGAGACAAAGTGAAAGAAAATCATATTGTAGGAAACGGTCTGTTCACAAAACATAAATCTACACAAAAGAAAGTGTTGCTGATTGACGGTAAAGTACCCGCAGCTGTGGTTGCCAGAATTTCACCGTAGTAAATCCAGCATATTTACAAGACATTACATTATAGTATTTTGGCAACCGCCACTCTAACAGTTCAGAACTGTAAACCTTTTATGGAAAATTACTTTTATGGAAATTTTTTCCAGTAAAAAAAACTGGAGGAATAGCAAAAGACTTGCCAAAACTGTAATTTGTTGACAGACTATGCCATGGTGAATCAGAAAGGAAAAGACATAAATGCAGAGAACCATGAAAAAAAAATAGAAATGGTACACTGTAAACCCCAACAGTTGTAGTAGCTCATAACTTATGCGCTCACAACAGTCAAATGTCGTTAAGGAGTTGACCAAACTATAAAGTTTTGAGCTCTGTTGACATTTATGACATTTTAACTGAATAGAGCTCAATATTTTATAGCTAATTTGTGTGGAACACTCAAAAGTTTTAATAACCAGAGTGTCATGACGTTCTGGTGGGTGGGGCTTATCTCTCCCTCAGGTAAGGCGAGTCAGCCATCTTGAATTTGCCTCGATGCGGAGAAGTTTTGGCCAGCCTGTGAGGATGTGGACTTCGGTTTAGTTTCTTTTTATTTGTTTGCCACGCGCATTTTTACCCCCCACCCCGCCGCTTCAAACCACCACCACCACCACCACCTCAGTTTTTTCATTCTTATTGCCCTCGTTGTTTTAAGCGCCGTCTTATCATCACCCGCTCATTTGGTAAGTAAGCTAACGTTTTTTGTTTGATTTTTAAAACTGTATTCCGATAAATAGTCTTGGAGCTGGGAATAAATGTGTATAATGTGCACAGTGAATGTGTGTTATTGTAACTTCCAGAAGTTGTTGAATGTGACAAATACGTTATGTTACTTTAATTTACAAGGTGTAACGTTTTCAGCGGGTTTCCTGTATGAACTACATTTCCCATAATGCATGTTTGCCCGGGACATTGACAGTGGAGTTGGTCCGTGAGTTGGAAACGGTTTAAAGCATATTCATGTCTATGGTTTGAAGCATAACGTTATCTCTGCCCTCCGGTTTCTGCCGGTTGTTTCCACTGTTTGCCGGTAATGTGCCTCCGTACTGAGTCCAGTGAACCGTCGCTATAACGCGGTTCACTTTTCACGGTCTCTCTGCTTCGCGGATTTTTTTGTGCAGTTTTTTCAATTCGTCCTGATTGGCTCGGCAGTCTCCGCGCTTTTTCTTTACCTGTGTGCCAATAACGTATTTAAATATACGTATTACAGATTGGCCATTCAGGAGATGAAAACTGAAACTTTGAATGTCTGCCGGGAAAAAACTATGGCGACTAAAACCCCATCAATAATTGAATTGACAATTCTTAAAGCCCACAATTTTGATGCTTTGCTTGTTAATAACTAACTTGCTCATTTTTTAACATTTCCATTTTTACTCTAATATACTGTGTGATTAGTATATTTAATTTTTAATATTTAGCATTATGTGTTATTTAGAACATGTTTTGAAAATGAATAAATCATCTTTGTGCACATCTTGTGTTCAGATATCAGGGTACAGAGTGCTACAGAGACTCAGCATTTCACCATCAGACAGGGGCCAATAGGTGAGACTTGAAAATAATGTACTAATTTGAGTAAAAAACAAAACTACAGATTTTTGTCCTAAATTATTCATAATGTTTAGATGTTTTGCAGCATGTCTGTGAGTTATTATTTACAATATAAAGTTATTAATTTGGATAAAAAATGTTTGCTATGTATATAATAATAATATTATAATGGATATTTTTTGTCCATAGGAACAACATGATGTGAATATGCAACACATTCTCAGATGCCTCCAACTTCTTCAGGACCTGTAACGTAAGTGTACTGGCCTCACTATCAATCCCTTTGCCTAGATATTCAGTCAACTTAAACATATGACATCACTTAAAGAACTCTAGGAGAACCAGAAAGCAGCTTATGTGAAATGAAAACTCGGAGCGAACCCTGAGATGAGAGAAAAACTGTTATCCATTCCAGAGGACTATTCCAGAAAGGAGGTTCAGCAAACTCTGGACTCTGATATTCCAAACACGTTCATTTGGTCTACAAGAGATTATACTTAAAGTTTTATTTTTTATCAGACCAGTGCTTGACATGTTTCGATTACTTCCTGCAAACTTCATCAGAAGTCACCTGGTGTTACTGTGACGTGTCTGCCAGCTGACTTTAACCCTGCATAAATCAGCTGGAAGTCATCAAAACATGCCAAGTTACTAACACACAGCACTGGTCTGATAAAAAATAAAACTTTAACTGAACTCTCAGTGGATGTGTTGTCCCTCCAGAAAATGTTTGCTTCCTGTTTTCTCCCATGTTGCCATGGTGAATCACGGTATCGGAGCTCCATTGATGGTGGCTTTTTACTAGTCGTTAGGCACGAGCTCAACTTTGTTGAACCTCCTTTCTGGAATAGGATCTGTTTATGGAGTTTACTTGCAAACCGACATGTAGAAATTACATAAATGAAATTGCATAAATTAAAAGATAAGTGTAAATTACACTAAACAAAGAGTATGCTAACAGATAAGTGTGAAACTAACATAAGATGTAAGCATACACAAAGACAATTGGTTAAACATGTAGCTAAGTTGCAGTGTAAGTCCAAAGTGCTAAGTGACAGTAATGTCTAGACATCATTAGCATGATTTGTATCCTTGAGGGACTGAACTCATTCTTGTATTTGTGTTTTGTAGTCAGCAGATGGTCCAGACTTCACTGACACTCCGGTGGCTCTTCTGACAGTCGTCACAGATGACACTACTGATGCAGCCCAGATCAGCCCTGAGAGCATCTGTGTGGTCGTGGAGGACGGAATACTTGAGTTGCCCCACAAATCTGGCTGACTCATTTCTCCTGCTCTTTGGGTGCATCTATGTGCTAGACCTACAGTACCCAAAGAATCTTGAGCTGACATTCACATGTATCCAAAAAGTTTGATGTGTCTTGAGGACATCAAACCACTGAAAGGGCGTCTCCTGACGCTGAAGAATGATTTGTTCAATGAGTGAATCACTCAGAATTTACTATTTGTTGAAAAGAGTATTGAGGAAGTGTTTTTTTTTCCCCTTCTGCCTCAGATTTAATACATTGATTGTTAATAGATAAATATCACAGCATTGGCTTATTGCTCAAAGTTTATACACTGAATAACTTGTGGGAAACAACTGTTCATTTCATGCACTATACATGTTTAATGTTCTGTTGCCTCATGCCCAGCTTGATGCACTACCTGATGTTGCCAGTTGAAGTACGGCACAGTAGAAACAAAAACTTTATTTGAATGTTTTTTGTGTGCGTTTTTTTTAAGTTGCAGTAAGTGCCAAAATGTTTTTAAACAGAGTTAAATGGCTCCACATTGTAATAATTGTCGTTGTTGAGGATGGATTATACGTATTATCTGGAATGTTATCATGAATTCTTTGTGAGATTTTATCATAGGTGCTGGAGTCATCTCCTGCTCTGTTTGTTTTAATTTATGACAAGCAATTTGTTTTGACTGATTTGTGCCTTTTAAAAAGCACATTGTATTGAATAAAAAAATTGTTAAATTGTCACTGTGGTGTCACTTCAGTATTTCATTATAGGGTTAATTTTGAGTGGATGTTCCCCAGATTGAGTTGAGTAGTACAGAAAAATTTTATCCATTTCAAGCATTATATGAGTTGTAAATATTGAAAATTTTAAGTGAAATACTCCCTAATCATAAGTTGAGAAAACTCAAAATTTATAATATAACTGAGATAATTTAAGACAACTGCAAATGTCATTATGTTATGTAAACTTAAAACTTTTAAAAACATCACTCAAATATTATGTAATATGTTACATAATTTTTGAGTTCTGTGAACTTATTAGGGTTTACAGTGTAACTTAGGACAAACTTCTTAAGGAAAGTTCCACATGTAGTGCTGTAGGAATTACATTACAATTTCCATCGTCATCGCTAAGGAACAAAGATTAGGGTGAGAGGAACTCCATCAGCATCCTGTTGTGGGTCACAAACCACATCCTGATGATATTTATCACATAAGGCAGAGGGATCAGTGTTGTAGACGTGAAAAACACTTCCATTTGCAGGTGGGAGTTAGCAACACCTAAACCCAAAATTTTTGGCTATTTTTGTGGAAATTGTGCAACAAACTCACAATTCTGTATTAGCATAAAACAATACTGTTGATTCAGCGTGAATTTCTGGGGCAAGTTTGGCAGCAAATAAATTCAAACAACTCTGATTTAATTGTAAAAATAACATTTAAGCATAAAACGGTTCTATTTATCTGAAAAACAATTTAGCTTGTTAATTATTTTTATCAGAAAATATAACTGTAAATTCCTTAGGATATTATACAAATAATATAATGGGGTCCTAAAGCTAAATCATCATAATTATTCTGTTTTGCAGAAATATACGATTTTCATAAATATTCTCCTGACTCTAAACGGAAACTCACCATGTTGGCCAACAAACCAGTAATTTATTTCATCACAAAACATAAGTGTGTGATATACTTAGGATATATATAAATGTGTTATCTATTCGCAAATAACACATCTATATATTAAATCACCTCTCAGTCCATTAGACAGACCATAATAATAATATAATAATAATAATAATAATTATTATTATAATGAGAGTGATATAAACGTGATGAACTTAACAGAAGTCAGAAACCAGCTGCAGCTACAAACTCACCTCCACGTTCAGAGCGGGGTATTTCTCGCTCTGAACTCCCTCTGGTGGCCATAGTGGGAAATACAGCCCTAATAATGCTGCATTATTGGGGCCTGCCATAGTAGAGCATAGGAGAGCATTGAAATGCCTTTCAAAGCAAGGCATTTCAATGCCAAATTCAAATAAAAACAAATTCTAACATACACTGTATTGTTTCAGTAAGGCTCCAAACAGAGATAGAGTTTTGCCTCCCCCTCTGTGTCTCACTCAAGGAGGATTTCATAGACGATAAACTACCATAGCAACAGAACACTGAGGAGAGCAGAGATGTAGAGAACTAGAGAGATAGCAGAACACTCAGTTCCTACAGAGGAGGGCAGAGTTTCCAGTTAGAACTAGAGGGGCCACCTTGGTGGAATACTTACCACAGAAAAGTATACGTGTTTTATAATACATTTAGTTATGATGTTATTATCATAACATCATTTAGTTATGATGTTATTATCATAACATCATTTAGTTATGATGTTATTATCATAACATCATTTATGATGTTGGATTTATGACTTTAACAGCTCACATGAAAACTCTAAAGACAAGTGATTTTGTTAATAGTTTTATTCATAAGGCCTCAGTTCAAAACCACAGCTTATTGGAAGTATTTACCTCATGTATGGTACTTGGAACAATTTGTATTGAGTCTTAATCATTCTGTGAAGCGCCTGATAGACTGCACCAAAGGACTGACGGCCCCCCAGTCACCAGGCTTACGGTACTCTCCCTTCTCCAGGAAGTACTGGCGTCCGGTGTAGTTGGGACGCTCGTAGAAAACCCACCAGCCATCAAAGACCTTGCAGGAGTTGACCTCTCTCCAACGGAACTTCTCCAGGAGCGAGGGGCAGTCCTCGGTGGCCTCCACGGCCTGGCCGCCAAAGTCTGCCTTCTCGTAAAGCTGCATCTTGTACAGGGTCCCACTGGTCTGGAAGCAGAGGGGAACATGAGGAGAGAGGGAGACACAGAGGGGTGTTTGAAGGGAAAAGGTATTAGGAATGAATAGAGCAAGGGAGTGGGGGGAATAAGAATAAAAGATAAAGGAGGGTTGATGGGCAGACGAAATTTCCACCAAGCAGAATTTCAGGTTACATCATTTGATCACAACTGTGAACAAGCAGCGTCAGCTCACAGCTTTGATTTTTAGATGAGACACTGCAGACTGAGGGTCACACAGGAAACACATCCTTTATTGGTTATTGACTGCGCCCTGTAGGCACTGGTTGCATAAATGGCACTCCATGAACTCTAATATTTTATCCCGCACTGCAGTCATTGTGGTCCAAAAACCCAGTTAGTATAGGTCCAGAACAGACTGACTTACAAAATGGACTATCTTGCAGGAGCTTAGACGGTCGTTGAGTCCC
Organism: Phalloptychus januarius; assembly: GCA_902982915.1. Lineage (NCBI taxonomy): Eukaryota > Metazoa > Chordata > Actinopteri > Cyprinodontiformes > Poeciliidae > Phalloptychus > Phalloptychus januarius. Next base: position 25,257 of record CADWAE010000234.1, read on the forward strand.
ATCCAGCGCTGGTACTCCGGGTACTCCCCTCTGGTCAGGACGTACTGGTAGCCCATGTAGTTGGGCCTCTCGTACACCACCCAGGCCCCACTCTCCACTCGGATGGAGTTGCAGCGGCTCAGGTATGTATGGAAATCTGAGCAGTCGCTGTCACACTCGTAACGACGACCCTGAAAGTTCTTGTCCTCGTAGAAGATAATCTGGAGGAAAACATTTAGTGTGTGAGGCTTCTCCGATGTGTGGCTCATCTTAGAAAACAATATGGATTACCAGAACAGATGTAGGTCTACCTAAAAAGCTAAAGAGACATGGCATTTTCTGTAGACTTAACCATTATGGGAATACCCCTCTAAAATACCCTTTTTCAGTCCAGAGCCAAGAGAAGTTTGGAGCCTCATGCTAACTCACCCTGCCCATCTTGGGTATATTGTTTGGGACCGCCTTGGTGATCCTGAACGATGATGCTGGTGGATCCCCTGAGGTCTCGGTGTAGACTGGCCTTTCAGCTACTGCTTTTTATACCCCAACACTTGCTCATTTGCTCATTTATAAACAGCAACAGTGTTAGTACAAGGGGAACAATCGCTTTGTCATGAAAATGAGATCCAAAAATTGAGTCAGTGATTCTAGTGCTATTCAGTTTTTCCAGAAAAGCATGGAAGGATTACGGCATAATGGTACACATCCACTGACCCCCATTTCTCCACTGGCTGGATCCAAAGCCCACTAACACATGGTGAGAGCCTGCCAGCTCATAACTCAGCTCTACTCTTTGGATTCATCCTCATTCATCCACCCACTGGTTATGTAAAGCCATTCTGGTCTATTCTCATTTTTACAGAAATTGTGGTTAAAATAGGACTTTGAGTAAAAACAAAGAAATGCAATCCAGGGGCAACTAGACAAAATGTTACTCCGCAGCTAAGGGAGTGAAAATGGTTTACATTGTAACACAAACGTCATCGTATTTTAGTAGAATTTTATGCTGTAAACCAAGACAAAGTTGTATATAATTACGAAGGCTTTATATCCGAGTCCCTTTCAGCTTTGCACAGCCAGTGGCTGAATTCTTTTGTCCTCTCTTCTCTCCAAAATAATACAACCTCAGCGTCAGATTGCAACACCTATGAATGTTGAATTTCAAGTCCTGCCACAGATTCTGAAGTTTATCAATGCATGGACTTTGTCTGTGTCCTTTTAAGCCATGGATAAACTTTGATCTGAACCGATCCATCGTACCTCTGGCTGGATGTTTGGGGTTATTAAGCTTCTAGAAGATGAATCTCAACCCTTTGTTCCTCCAAGAACTGAAGTCCTAAAAATAAAACTATAGACAAAAAAACAATATTTGCAGTTTATGTCAGTTTTCCCTCCATGGTTGACCTGTTCTTAGCTCCGTCCAACTTTGACCAGATGCAAAGCTTTCAAATCTCAAATAATGTAAAGAGAACAAGTTCATATCCATTTAGAAACAGCAATAATGTTTTAACTCAGGAAGAGTTCAGAAATCAATATTTGGTGGAATAACCAGGAGGTTTTTCATGGTGTTCAGTGCAGTGACCTCTTTAATTTCTCCAGATATGTATATCAAATATGATGTAAAATAAATTTTACTTTGTAATTAAATACATTGAAATTGACTCTTTTCTTTTCTAATGTTTATTGGCTCTTTTGGTCTTTATTTGAGAGTTGTCAGACAGAAAAGTGGGTAATGAGAGGGAGAAGACGTGCAGAAAAGATCCTCAGACCGACTTGAACCTGTTGGTCTCTGTCTCTTTAAAAACTCCAGCTCTTCCTGAAACTCCACCTTCAGGAAGTCATCACAACATGGCCCCTCTAATGACCCCTTAGCATTTTTACCAGTGTTACTCTGAGAAGCAGCTCCTATAATGAGCTCAACAGACGCTCAGCTCAACCAGGTGTTTGCTAATTGCTGCTGGATAGTCTGAAGGAGCTGAGTGGGAGGAGTCACATGTTCTGTGAAGCGGAAGCTTTGAAACTGCAGCTCCAAACAGGAGCTTTGTCCTCAAAAGCAGCGCTCCTTTAAGTTTATAAATACCTACAAATATGTATGAAAGGAAGATGTAGATTTGCACAGATTTAGCTCAAATGAGAGAAAAACAGGAAGTTCAAACATTCTCCTTCACTAATTTCGATGAGAAGGATCCAACATCTCTCTGCTTGGATTTCTAGCCAGGCAGAGATTAAAGAGGAGTGGCAAAACCAAATGACCTGGATTAGCAGAGCATGCCAAAAACTGATGGTGACATGTTACTGTGCAATATCTTCTCTGCTGCTGAGATGTTGAGCTGTTAGCACTCATACAGCAACAGTGTTTTTAGTCAGAGGAGTCTTCAGGCAAGACTGACTGCTACTGGAGATCCTTTCTCCCCACAGAATCACCATCCAACAAACTTTGAACATACTTGGATGAAATGAACAACGACAACATTTAATTTCCCTTTGGGATAAATAAAGGTATTTTTGAACACAACTGAAATAACCACATTAGTACTTCCAGGAAGGATAATCCAGCATTTGGATCATTAAGGTTTCTGAACCTGGCAGCAGAAGAACAAAGAGAAGGCGTGATAGTTGTAGCAAACCTTTTATTGCTTTCCACTTGATCATGAACAGTCATGAACTTATTACAGAGCAGCTACAGCAGCAGGGACATTTAGGTAGCAAACATCAGCGGTGAGGCCTTTTTTTTCCAGTGTACACATCTTCAAATGCATAGAGTGTTTTACAGCAACTTCTCTCATCAACACAAAGCTGCAGTAGCACTGCAGACACTAAATCTTACCAAGTATTCTTGGTCTGGTTTCTAGTGCAAATATCTTGAAGTACATTTTCAGTAAGATATCGCAGCTTTAAGTCAGTAATTCCTTAATATTGATGAAAAAGTTCTAGTTCCACTGGCAGATTATTTCACTTATAATACGGTGAAAAAGTCAAGTTATAAATAAAATAATCAGCAAATGGAACTAGTAATTTTTCATCAACATTAATGAATTGAGATAAAACAAGCTCCTATGTCCTGAAAAGTTACTTGTAAAACAGTTTGTCTCGTTTCAAGTGTACTAAGATGTTTGAATGAGAAACTAGACTAAAAATACCTGATCTAGTGTTTTTGCAGTGAGCTCTCTGTGATCAATGTGTCTGTTACACATAAACTGTAAATATGCTGGAAGCCTAACTGTGCAAAAAAGCTAGTGAGAAACACTTCGAGGTAATACGTCTTCTAACGGTGGGTTTATGAAAAACAATCGACAGCTAATGTTTACAAATATTCATACATGTGAAATCATTGTATGAATGCTTGTTACTTGGCACATGTGAACCCAGCAGATTGTTCCTGCTGTAAGAACAGGATAAAACCACATTGAAACAGAAAAAAGGACAAACAGGAGGAGCATCACAGGGCAGCACAACACACCAAGTCCTCCTGTTTCCCTCTTTTTTTTGTATCTCAACACTTTTATCCAAACAGCCATAGATCAGCGTCTGCCCAACCCTGTTGAGGGCAACTCACATACACAGCCTGGGTGGCACTGGAATAGAAAAAGAAATAATAGAGAAAGAACCAAAGAAAGAAAAATCAGACCCATCGGCATTGCATGTTCGATGGGAAGGTGCATGTTTCAAAATAAAAGGTGGGAATTTTGAAGTAAAACAGTAAACAGCTGCATTTCCAAAGGGAAAATCTGATTCTCACCAATCAAATGTTAAAATCCAATATGGCTGCCAAAGATTTAAAATCTGTTTATTTCTGCCTATCAGAGTTAATATGAAGCACTTTCATCTTAAAGTGTTCCTGATCAACAGGCATGGATCGGTTCCTGGGATCCAGCTTTAGCTTTTACAGATTACCGTTTCAAAACTGCTTGTTTGACTAGTTTTATTCTATAAAGAGCAAATTAAGAAATACTACAATATCCTACAGAAAATTTGATGACTAGTATTCAACTTTTTAATAATACATTGCATAGAGATCTGTATTATATCTTTTATCATTTTGGTAGTGTTAAGAACATTTGTTGCTTTTTTAACTTAAATTAAGGTGAATTACCTTTAGGCAATCTTTTTTTTTGTGTGTGTTTGTACTATGAAACTAGTATTTTCACAGGTTTATTAAAACTGCAGGAGTCCCTTAGACTCCTCAAAACAGCTCCCATTGTTTGGGTTGGGTCACCGAGTGGTGAATAGAAGACCCGACTGGTTTTCTACCTTTTACATAAAAGGGCTTATGTTCCCAGAGCAAAGTTCTGGCTGCAGATGTAAACGGAACCCGACATAAAGACTCAACCAGAGCTTCATCCTGGTTTACTTTTCTACCGGCGGTTCTTGGAATATTCTACACTGCACTTCTGTTCAGAGTGCTCTCTGTGTGACACAAGGCAGGAAGTGCTGGAAGAACTGAACCCCGTAGCCCAGTTAATATGCCTCATGTTTACCTTGTAAGTCACTGTGGAAGGTAGTCAAAGAACGTGGATGCTTATGAAGCTTTAAACTATGTACAGTAATGGAAAGAAAAGGATAATGCCTTGTGGTGGAAAAGGAAACTGATTCTTAGAATTTTTCTTGGTCAACTGGTTCCACCTGGGTAAGAAAACAGCAAACAAACAAAAAACCTCACGACTCTTGTAGATTGACTCTTGTTCTATTTACACCAATGTAAGCAGTCCTTTGACCAAACAAAATAAGTCATTTTTTCTCTAAATGTCCATTGAAATCTTGGCATATTGTCTACAGTGCATTTTGTCAAGCGTTGTTCCAAGAACAGCAACCCGTTGGTATGTTGCTCTACAACATGCCGATCTACACCTTTGCCTGCTCTTTCATGTCGGGGACTTAGCTCAGGCTTTTCTGAGCCTGAAAACAGGTCACACCTGAACCTGCAGCGCAGCAACTGCCCGGACCAGAACCCGTCACAGACAGGATGCAGTCTGCCTGCACGGTGTTCTGGATCAGGTCAGAAACAAGCCCCTACACAGAACCAGTCACAAGCTCAATAAGCAGCAGTCTGCGCAGGTTTGGCGTCTTTAACCTGGCTGCAGTCTGTCGCCGCTCCGTCCGAGTTCTTCTGAGAGCTGGTCATGGTTGGGATCAGGCTGTCCAGTTCCTGTCGGTGGCCAGTTTCCAAAAGCCACTCGTGGAACTTTAGCTCCACCAACTCTTGAAATTGTTGCTTCTGCTCCCTACAAACACACAACATCCAGGAGAAAAGGGTTCAAAAAGTCAGGAAAGAGTTTCAGAGCCCACTGAGACGTTTCCCCTCCACCCGCCCCCCTGCAATGCCATGGGTTCACTAGTCTGTCTGGGTCAGACAGGGCAGAAGCCAATAGATCAAATCCACATTGATCTTTGGGAGACATTTTCCATCAAACTCCTCCCTGGTTTGCAGTGCACTGCTAAAGTATTCATACCCCTTTAAAGTTTTCACATGACATCTTTGATCACCTTTATTGGAATTTTACACAAAAGAACAGAAAGCATATAATGATAAAATGGAAGGAACATTTTGAAATAAAATAATGAAAAGCTTGGAGTCCTTTTACTCGGATAACGCGAAATACAGTTGTCACACCTATGGATTACAGCGAGTTAGCATAGCCAACAGTGATGGCAGTTAAATGTCTCTTCTATAGTTTTCATGTAGCACCATGTACACACGGTTGATTGACAACACTAAACCCCTCCTCCTGGCTCTAATTGGCTGTTTTTGACCGTCTGTTTCTGCAGATGGCAGTAGGAGCACTAAGAGGAGGTAGAAGAGATGTTCTGTCTCATCCTGTGACAACATGGTGACAGTTTAACATATTTTTATAAAAGCTACATACTGCAGCTTTAAGCTGACTGTTTACAGTGCAAAAATATTCATATCCCTTAAACATTGTCACATCACAGCCACAAACCGCAAAGCATTTCATTTGTAGTTTATATGACGGACTAACTCATCTTAGCATTTATGTTATGCTCTGTTGTGGGTAACGAACTGCAGAGAAGACAAGAGAAAGGGGGAGGATGTGAGCAGTGCATACAGGAGGTGATTAACAGCACTAAAACTCTCCTGGCTCTGATTGGTTGTTTTGGACTGAGCAGTGTATTTCTGTAGCTGACAGCAGGACCACAGGGGGAAGGAAGAGGAGCTTGATCTTTTCACAGATAATCTGACTCATAACATACTGTGACAACATAGTGACAGTTTTAACAAATATGTAAAAATAAAAATTACTGTTTCTAAAACTTGCATACTGCACTTTAATAATCAATTCAAAAAGCATGGAGCGCTGCCAGGCTTTTCTTAATACCCACTTGTTCAGTCGGGCCTCCATCACTGTTTTCTGCCAGTTCTGTATCCTTTTCTGCTTTTCCCTCAGAGCTGCCTGGTAGGCAGCAGGCAAACCGCCAGGTACTTCACACGTGTCGCCCTCCATCTGGAAAGGCACAGCCAGCGTGTGAAACTCGGAGGGGGGCAGCAGGCGGTAGCAGGCGCCGTCCGAGCCAGAGGACGAGCTGAGTGGGGGGCTGGCGAGGCCCTCGGTTCCCAGGATCAAGGGCTGATCCCAGGCATTGGGGACCACAGCGAGCCCCACACTGGCCATGTGGTCCTCCAGGGAGGGGTAGAAAATGTGGAAGGGACCCAGGGTTATCTCGGAGTTTCCGGGCAGAAGCAGCGGGCAGGTGGGGGTCAAGGCGTGGATGGTGCAGCGCGAGGAGGCGCTGATCACTACCCTGCCGGCAACACACACCACACGTACATTCTGACAGCTGTGGATGTGGACGCTGGTCTGGACTGGACCCAGAACCACTGTGCTGTCACGGCATTTGTCCACACTGACGGATCTGAAGAACGCAACAGAAACATAACATGGAAACATAACATTAAAGACATGCTCCCTGGGAATGGTATGAGCTTAGCTATAGTGATTCCATCACAGATCTCACTTATCCATTCGATTCCTTATCCATTCTCACTGAGTTAGGAAATAACCTCTAATTCAAAACAGAGATCAGACGAGACGACCCACTGAATTTAAGCATATTGCTAAGCGCAGGAAAAGAAACTCCACTTAGTAATATGTGGAAAACAACATGCACAACGTTGCATTTGATACAAAGTTAAAGCTAGCTTAAAAAAAAGAATCCTTCTGACAAATGAACAACTTAACTTGGAGCACATCAACAGTTTGTGCAGACAAATCTGCATGTTTGCCTTTTGAGGGAGGATCTTTAAAGACTCACAGTGTGCGTAGCTGTGGAAACATCGTTCTGGTGTTATTTACTGTTAATCATTTTGGCGTCCATCATTTTAGTCCTGCCTGCCTTAGTAGAGCTTAACTCTGAGTCAGCATCATTTCAGCTGTCCTCAACTAGTCATTGTCAATAAAGTAGAACATTAATGATTCTACTTTATTTCAGTAACTCAGTTCAAAAGTTACAAATTATATAGATTACTTCCCAATAAACTATAAATAAAAAAAGTTTTTATTTCTGTTGATGATTTCTTGCATAAAATTAATGAAAGCATGATATTTAAATTCTGAATATTATATCAGAGCAATTAAAAATATTCTTAATGCAGAGGTGTGAGTCTAATGAAATGTTACCTGTTTTCAAAAGATGCTTTTAACCTAGCAAGCGAGGGAACCCATATTCCAATTTACTGAATATGACTTCAGTATATTAATGCAAGATGGAGATCATTCATACTGCGTGGCCCTAACAACAACACAAATCAATGCCACTGCCAAATTCACCCCCAGCATTAAGAGAAGCTGGACACACCTGAGAGGAGACAGGAGGTAAATGAAGGCATCAGAACATCTGTGGATCTTGATGTTGGCACCGGTCAGCTTGTCAGATGTTTTAGCCAGAGTCTGTTTGATGACCTGAGACATCAGCACCATCTTGCTGCCGGGTGGCGCCATGTGGGTGTTGCGGGCTATCTTGGCTCTCTTCATGGCTCCTTCCACTGGAATGAAAAGACAACAGGCAGGGAGTCAGCCCCTCCAGGCAAACAGATTGGAGGCTGAAGGAGTCTGAACGCCAGTAACACCTTGTTGGGCCCAGGCTAGTTTCTTCCCTGAGCGGAGACAGGCGGTCATCCCAAAGGGGTTGAGGGTGAGGTTTTGTTGGAGAAATGAGAGGAGTTTGTGCAGAGGGAAGGAGCGGCTCAGGATGGAGTAGCCAGATGGTGTTTGGAGAGGCCCTTTGGTCAGCATCCTGTGGATGGGCTGGATGCCTTTTCCATGGCCAACAGAGCCTTCCAGGAGGAGGCCTAAACTGCGCACGGCTTCCAGGGAGATCTGACGACAGAAGGGTAACTACAACGCTTTAAATGTTTCTACGGCACAGAAATTCAGAACATATTTGGACAGGAAGCATGGTGAACATGAACATCTGTGAGCTTTGAAGGGGCAGTACTGTGTAAAATCAACTTTATTGAGCTTGTTGTGATGACTTCCTGAAGATGGAGTTTTAGGAACAGCAGGAGGTTTTAAAGAGACAGACACCCAATTTTAAGGCATTAAATTACAGACTAAATTTTCTTTTATGTCATATTTAATATACTGCATTTTTTCTAACAACTGAAATTAACATAGTTACTTGATTGTGCTATAGAATGGCACTATGTACCTGGAAAATACATGATACTGCCACTTTAAACTTGGCATCAGTAAGACTTTATGATGTTAGTGGGCTTATTTGATGACCTGAAACAACAGCACCAAGAAACCAAAATAAATTCCTAAATATCAACACAGCACTCAGGTTACAGCTATACAAACATTATGCAAAGCTAACAGCTGTACATTATCAAAAATATTCCCCTTCTCTGTCTTCAAACCTGAGTGACATCCCATCCCCATGGGATTTAACATGATGTTGATCGTCCCTTTGCAACTTCAAGTCTTCTTAGTAAGATAACATAGACTGACCTGGGAGTCTCTTTGGGCCTGTCCCGACTGAGACAACTGCCCCGGTTCTACCAGCAGCTCCAACATATCTGCCAGGTGGTTCTGAACGAACGACAGATGGGCCTGATCGTCCCAATTCTGCCAAACAAAGCCAGCAACAAAGAAGGGCAATAAGCAACAGATCAAAGAACCAGGAGATGGCGGTAAGACCTGTGCTTCCAGTTTCACGACATAAACATGCTACATTCAGTCAGGTCGGTCCTGTCTTTAGTGTCCGTCACCTTGTTCTGGGAGCTGGCCTTGGTCTCTCGCTCCGATGGAGAGGGGGAGCGAGCTCGGTGACTGGGCCACTCCTCACCGATCAGAGACGTCCGCAGAGACACGCGGTTCAGCTGCTGGATGTAGAGGAAGAGGAGGAACTGAAGCGTGTCCACCGACATCTGGGGACAAAGACACAATGGCTCAGCACCAACCCTGGGTTACATGACAAACAATAATTGGTATTACCGCTCTACACCGCCGGTGTCCTCTTACCTTACTTCTTTGCTGGTCCAACTCACTTTTGGAGGAGCACTGGGACATGCACTCTGCCCACTCCAGCCTTTCCTCTGGAGTGTGACCCAAAAGCAGGTCGAATGTCTCAAAGTAGAGCCACGCCAGGTCTTCTGGAAGCTGCAGCTTTCCACAGGCGATGTGCCGCCACATGGACCAGCCCAGGACAGGAAAGCAGCCTTCCCGAGTTTGGACGTAAATTGCCATCTTCCGGAGATAGTGCAGGCTGAGCTTGGAGGTGGGAGCCACCTGAAAATGGACCACACTCTGGGTCATTTCACACATCTACACGTGTCTGGATGATGTCAAGCATTCAATCAGTGCATTCACCTGCAGGGCACCCAGTAAGAAAGGCTCCATGCGTGGCCATATGCTCACACTGTCCACCTCCATGTCTGAGGGGAGAGGAAGAGTTTTCATATGATGCACAGAAGAAGTTGAACACAGAACGAAAGTGAAATAAATCCAGAGAGACTTAGAGGAGCAAATTTGTTGCACGAGTGCCCATGTTTCCATCAATGTTTTTTTTCTGTGTATTTTGGAGAATCGCAACAGAAAAGATAAATAGAAATATACAAATTCAAAATAACTTACTCAATTTCGCAATAAAGCTTTTAACATTTGCTTCAAGGGGTTTTTGGCTTTTCCGAAAAAGAGTAAGAGTGTTAAAAAGAAGATGGAGACACATTTGCAAAATGAGTTATGAAGTGGCAAATCTTTAGCACGTAGAGGACAACTGTCAGCCTGCAGAGGCTGGCCACATGTGCTCCAAGATGGATGGACGGATGGATGGATGGATGGATGGATGGATGGATGGATGGATGGATGGATGGATGGATGGAATGCTCTCATACGCTGCTAACTCTCTGCCTTACTATAGGCATGTAAATCTCAAAAATTTCTAAGTAAGTCCCACCTTTAAGCTCTGAGGGGAGGAGTATCTACATTTTTCTGAGATGTGTGGTCCATGCTGGTTTGCAACCTGTTCACCTGGTTTATTACAGCCATTGTTACAACCACAATCCACTGTGGATTTATTTGGATTTTATGTGGTAAATAAAAATAAAAAAAGGTATAACTGTAAAACTAGCTGAAGGAAATTTTTTTAAAGGACTTTGAATATAAGGTTGGACATGTATTGTACCTTTTAATATCTTGAATTTCTTATAAGAATTTATATTCATCATTGTCACAATAAATTCCAATTGATGTTTAAACAAAACAACACTGTCCTTATTGTTAGGATTATTAGTGTTACTATTTTTCTCCACTGTTTGTTCAACAACGGTGTATCAATAAATATCAATAAATTTCAAAATATGATTAAATGTAGTTACTGTGGGCAGTTAAGTGAAACATATCATACTTCTTTTTGTGACTGGCGTCCTAAAGAAGCGCATAACAAACAAATGAGTGTTTTTAAGACCAGCATTTGTGTTTGTGCAGGTTTGATTGCTGTGCCATGCAGATACAGATATTACTGTTACCTAGAAAATAAGTAATAAACTTTTATCACATTAGTAGTACCACTAAGTGTCCTGTTAAAACCTTAAGTGCATGTCACCCAGTCCTATCTGATTTTTTTAAATCACAGAAATCAAAACATTTTAGTTTTTATATGTAGTTCCTCCCCTTTTAAAGTAATCCCTCGGAGTTATTTTTAGTTTGAGACGATATCTGTTGTGAATTGATGCTGTGAAAATAAACTGAAAAGAAAATTCAAAGCAGCTGATTGGTTTCAGAAGTTTTCTAGTTGGAGAACAATGTTGGAGAACACTCCACAAATCAGGCCTTTATAGAGAGACAAGAAAACAGAGTGGCATAAACCATAAAAGTTCAGTTTGCAGCTTGAGAATATGCCATGTGGAAGAAGTTGCTTCACTTAGACGGGAAAAAAATATTTTCCGACAGCTGGACATGCTTTCACTCTGCTGTAGCATCCCTGATAGCTCTCTGTGTAGTATTCAGTAGTGGGGAAGTTTGATTGGACTCCCCATGGAAGCCTGGAATTCACTGAGCCCCCGACAGCGACTCGTTCTTTCACAAATGCTAATAGAAGCAGTGCAGGTGCTGGGTTTCATATACCTTTAGCCAGTGATTTGAATGGTGACTCAGTTTTGGTAAAGAAGCAGAAAATTATTACCTTTTATAACAAATGTAAATCATACTATATACACTGTATGAGGCCCTGTATGAAGAACGCATGCCGCCCTTTAACATGGAAATATAAATACGCCAGCAATGTTTATGGCACAACATCTGAACATGTGTGTGAACATGTAAGCACCGTCAACACTGTTCCCATGGTTACAAAATTTACATAGACTACGTAAATTGTCTATGTAAATGGTTAACCTAACATTGATCTGTTCTATTTCGGTCTGGTTATTTCATCCTGATACTCTGAGCATGATTCATTTTCCCTCATGTGACTTTTTTTTTTGCCCTTTGTTGTTCGGCCACATTGTCTTGATGTTTTTCTTATGATATGCATTTTGCCTCTGTCATACTTTGAGTTCAAGTACTTAATTTTCAAAGTACAGGCTCCATATTCGTTTTGCAAAGAAATCATTATGTGTTAATAATGATTTAAATTGAACTCTGTGCTTAGAGTTCAATTTAAATCACGACAGAAGCCAGTAAAGACCGGGTCACCTTTTTAGATATTTTGTTGTAAAATAAAAAGCTCAGATGTATTTACCTCAAACAGTGCATGACAGTGTTCACAAGAACATATCAGTTTGTAGCTCTTATTTAACCAAATTACAGTATATTTCATTTTAATATATCCTCAGTAGTTGCTGATTTAACTGCATAACCACAGCTACATTCTATATCTGCACCATAGCAATGTTTTTTGGAATGAAGCAACAGTTAAAACCTGCAGATTAGGCACACCTACTTATTCCAGATGGACAAGTATGTTTGTTTATTCTGAACATGATCGTTATTATGACGTTGCTCAAAGATTTTGAGATTCTTCTAAAAGTGGTAACACTTATTTGTGCCTGAAGTCTGAACACCCACGGTGGAACTGGATGTGGATCATAACATAGACGTCTCCCCAGCTTTGCTCCCATGACAACTGCTGGTGTCATCCACACCTGACATTTCATCTCTTCGTAGGGCGACCTAAACCTGAGCAGCTTTCTTCAGCCGCACCACAGCAGAGACTAACTGAAATAAATCGATCATAAAACATTTTGCGACGCAATAACAAGGGACAGCCAACTTGTTTTCCGAAAAGTAAACTTGACTAAAGTTCAGCTGCTCGGTGATGTTAGCTGCAGCTGGCTAACAAAGCTAGGAGCGCTCTTACCTTCGAACTTTGTCCCACGAAGGAAACGATGTGTTCCGTCCCTCGGGAGGATAAACTGCTGGGTCACGGTTTCATTAGACGAACGCTGATGTTCCGAGTATACTTGTCACGGTTTGTTTACATTCACACACTCAGTAAAGTTGAATATTCTTCCTCTTTGGCGCCTCCCTCCCGACAAGTGTCGCGCGCAGCTCGCGGGAGCGCGCGCAGCACTTTGCAGTCTCTGGCTGGCAGCTGTCAGCCATCAGCAGGGCAGCTCTGGAAAGTAGCCCTGTGTCGGGAGCGCGCACTGCAGCCAGAGAGGCGGGTCCGAACATTTTCTGATCGATTCTCGATAAAACAACTCATATAATCATGTCAAGGTTGTAACTTTTTGTTTAATTGGCAGCTAACAAAATTATAAAATAATTAAATAACCGAGATCTTGTGTGGAGTTTCGTGTTGTGTTTTTAGTCGCCAAGAGAATGAGTCTTTTTCCAACTTTTGTCACTTAAAACTGACAATTAAAAGGTCAGTCACCAATAATAGGATGGAACGTGGCAGATAGCAGGGCACAAAAAATTAAGACTTCCTTTAAAATTGAGAGCACAGGCTTTTTGGAAAATCCCGCTCTAATATAAATTATTAGAACGGGATAATAATTTATATTAGAACGGGAGCTGCTGGATAAAATAAATTTGGAGTTGGCTCAATCATACTGTCACACATAACAATCATTGAGAATTTGAAAACATTTGCTCTTTGTTTGCCAAAGTTATGAGGGGGGAAACAAATATTTTAGCTCCCTGAAATAATCTGCTCCCCCTCTATAATATGGGAGCTAATTATTTTTTCACAAACTCTTTAACTGTGCTTATTCCCCTCTTCATCAACAACAATTCCTGCAGGTTTTATTTTCACAGGGAACAGAATTTTACACAAGGTCCAAGGCTGGGGAAAACCCTGATCTTTATTCATATGGGGCCCCTCACGTTTAGCCACATCAGCACCACTGACATTGCCTTGCAAGACTATTCATAATACTTCAAGTTTTCAACTTTTTGTCAAGTTACAAACACAAGCATTAACATGTTGTGTTGAGATTTTATGAGACAGATCACCAGGACGTAGCACATACACTTTATTTGGATGGAATAAATAAATCCATAGTTATGAATATTATTTTTAAAAAATCTCAAAAGGATGCAACAAATTTGTATTTCATTTCAAATTGATATAATTGGACTTTTTCCATTCTAAAAGTCAGCAGGAAAAATAAACTGACTGCGACTGTTGTGTTCTATAGTGAGGACTGAAATAAAATGCATGTAATTTACTTTTGATTGGATTAAATGAACTATGCAACATTTTAAATCAATTGTATTTTTGTAACATATTCGATTCCCGGCCCCGGTCTTTCTGCATGGAGTTTGCATGTTCTCCCTGGGCATGCGTGGGTTCTCTCTGGGTACTCCAGCTTCCTCCCACAGTCCAAAAAACATGACTGTCAGGTTAATTGGCTTCTCTAAATTGTCCCTAGGTGTGAGTTGTGAGTGTGTGTGTGCTTGTTTGTCTGTCCTGTGTGTCTCTGTGTTGCCCTGCGACAGACTGGCGACCTGTCCAGGGTGACCCCGCCTCTCGCCCAAAATGAAAGCTGGAGATAGGCACCAGCAACCCTCCCGATCCCAGTAAGGGAAAAAGGGTGCAGGAAAATAGATGGATGGATGTTCTAATCAAACAACATTACACAATTTATTAACTATAGAGATCTTGTAATAATGTGCATAATAATGCACACATTTTGAAATATTTTTCAAAATATATAATTTCCAGATTGTGAATGAGCAACAACTTATTTACTTTAGAAGAAATGAAGTATGTTACAATATATTATGGTAAATTAAACAGAAAGCGAAGCCCATGCGGCTGGAGCTTCTTTAAGGGTGGGCGGAGCTTGTGGACACGCCGCGGTGGGAGGGCTGTCTCTGACAGGAGGAAGAAGGCTTGTGAGTGGCCGCGGGATCTGAGCTTCAAAAGCCGGCTAGTACCTTCTGTATCTTCTCCTTCGTCACTCCGGGGATCTATGGCTAAGAAAGGGATTAACATCTGGAATGCGTGCTGCCTGCTGCTTTATATCACCACGGCAGTACTTGCCAGGTAAGCGGGTGTCGCTCACAGAAGCAGCGACCCAGCGGTGAAACGGCACGGCCAGGAGGTACACATGTTTAGCTGTGATTGGTCTACCCGGGTCTCTCCATGTGTGGAGGAGAGCAGGCTGATATTCTGAGCAGAACCTCAAAGAGACGTTTTGTTGTTTCGACAAGCCCTTTGATGCCATTGAACCCCAAAGTGCTGGAATTAGTGGTCATGTTTTGGTTTAGTTAGCATGGGGCTAGCAGTCACACGGAGGGAGCCTGGAGGGAACCTAACACCGGCGGCTGTGTCCTCTGAGACTTTAGCTAGCAGACTACTGCTTCACTGACTGGGAAGCTACTAATATCAGCAGCAGAGCTCGGTCTGTTTCTGTCCATGGAATAATGAACATGTCGTCATTCTCCTCTCTCCCTCTTTGATGTAGTCGAGATTTCTATAAGATCCTGGGGGTGAGTAAATCAGCAACCATCAGGGATATAAAGAAGGCCTACAGAAAGTTGGCTCTACAGTTACACCCCGACAGGAACCCCGACGACCCCAAAGCACAGGACAAATTCGCAGATCTGGGAGCAGCTTACGAGGTGAGCATAAAACTACTGTTTTGTACCAGTTATAGACGAATAAGGCCCAATTCGCACTTGCTCCTTACGGCATAGTTACTCAACAGCAGGAGTGTTTCTAAACTTAAATGAAATGGAATATAGAGCAAAACTGTACCAGGAGTGCCAAACGGCTTTGTTATAAAAAGTCTTTTGTGCGTTTGCTATTTGGTTACTATTATAAACGACCAAAGCTCTGTGATTGGCCGACTACACCGTGTGGCTGCAGCTGATTGGCTGTAGCGTGGCACAGCTGGCGACAGGAAAAGTCAGACGTGGATGACAGGGAGTGGATTTAATAACCGCTGCAGGTGTTTCCGTTTCAAATGTTCACATTACTTTACTACTGACTTTTGCTTTGCATATCTTAAGTATTCATACAAATCACAAGTGCTGTTTAAGATTTGAGAGCTTGTAAATCAGATTTTATTAATATATTTGGATTTTACTGAGCGCGTTTTGATAGAAATAAAGATTGACAGAGTAAATGTGACTCAACCTTTCACTGTTTAAAATCCGACACGATTTTTTTTAAATTTTGTACTCTGCACAATACTTTATATAGTTGATGTACCGCAGATTCATCATGTTCATACTGCATGATGCACAAACTGCAACAAACCTTCTTTAAAATGGTTCACAAAGTGCAATTCCAATTATTCCAAATATAATGCAAAATAAATACTAAAGCATGACATCGCTCACAGCAAGACATAGAATTAGACTGAATAGATGCACATTATTTCAATATGGACTATATAGATATTAATATCAGATAATGCATCTAACTTCAACAATTTATTTACAGATTATGTAGCAATTTTATGTTAACCTTAAAATGTGAAAAAGTTCAGAATAATGGTGCATGAAGCTGTGCATGTGTTTACTATGAAATTCATTGGCTGTTTTGTATCCAGGTTCTGTCTGATGAGGAGAAAAGGAAACAGTATGACATGTATGGAGAGGATGGACTCAAAGAAGGTCATCATAGTTCTCATAATGACATCTTCTCCAGGTTGGTGCTGTGGTCCTTTTAGAAATCATTGGATTGTCTTTTATTATCAACATAAGAACTAATTCAATAAAAAGTAATGTTCCAAATGGCTCTAATAGTAGCTTTGCTAATCTACTAGCTCTGTTGTTCCAAGGATCTGGTTAGTTTGGGGGTAAAATGATCTGCCTCAATTAAAGAGACTGCAAACATTTTCAATAACAAACTAGAAAGTGTCAAAACTCACCTAAATACACTGAAATCTGACTAGATTCATTATTTTAACCAAGAAGCATCAAACCCGATGTTTTTCATGAGTTTAATATTTTTTTGTTTAAACATAAACGATGAAACTGAACCGCATTTATCCTCAGACAATAACATAAAACACACAGAAAATAAAGAAAATAAAAATAAAAGGATGTGAAAACGTCACTGGAATGTGAATATTACTTTTCCTCAGTTTTTGTCTCATAAAGATGTAACTCATTGGTCTGTGCGCCAAAGCGCATTTAAAGCATCTATGGGGTCATTTCATTCTCACTAAAAATGAAAACTGGGTTGGATCAGCAGATTAACTCCAAACAGGTTTGATTATTTTTAAGGTGACCGAGGTGTGTATACACTCATACGTATGTAAATAGCTGTGCAAAGATGCGCCGCGTAATTCAGGAGTGTTTTGGATTTTCTGATGGAGAAAATCACCAATGGAAGGATTCAGAAGGAGCGATTGATCAGAGATCTTATTGATTTGTTGGAAAATGCTGATGATGGTTTATTAATGTTTAGATTAATCCAGACTGATCATACTGGAACTCTGAGCAAAACTGAAAGATGGAGACGTGCGTTATCGGTGCACATTCTCCACTCAAAGGACTCTGTCTGTCTTTAAATCCCAACTGAACGCTCTGCTGTTAAAACAGGCATTTGCATTTGGGTCTCTTTTTTTTTTTATTTGGATTTTTTTTTTTCTTCAAAATGTACTATTTTCATATTTTGTGAGGTTATCTTATGTGTGTCTGAAAGCACCTTTTACATAAAATATATAATTATTATTATTAATACTTATACTGCTACAAACAAGGACGTTGCCATGGTTATTGCTTCATATGGTGGCAGACTTCTGGGTATTTATGCTAATCTACATTAAGATGTATTTATGGGTGGCGTCAGGACGGACCAGCAGCTACGTTCTGTTTCCCTCAAATAGGGATGTATAAAGCAAAGCTGCGCAGGCATGTGCGAACGTACGGCTTTATGCATCTGAATTTTTTTGTGTGCCGCATGTTTCTAGATTTCTTCGTACACCAGGTTTTAGTGTGAAAACTGCGCAGTCTTTTATACATGAAGCCCCTGGTGTTTATGAATAGAAATGTCTGACTGTTTCTCCTCACGCTCTTTGCCCTCAAAGTTTTTTTGGCGACTTCGGCTTCATGTTTGGAGGAAATCGGCAGCAGCAGGACAGGAACATCCCCAGAGGAAATGACATAGTCCTCGACCTTGAGGTCACGCTTGAAGAGGTGTACTCTGGGAACTTTGTGGAGGTATGGAGAACTGCTTTCTTTCTGAATTAGTAGCTTGTGCTTATTTTCCAGAGTGACCTTTAATACCATCTGTAGTCCTCGGATTCAGGAAGAGCAGTTTGGTTTTCGTCCTGGCCGTGCTGACCAGCTCTACACCCTCAGCAGGGTCGTGGAGGGTGCGTGGAAATTTGCCCAACCGGTCTACATGTGTTTTGTGGACTTGGAGAAGGCGTTCGACCGCGTCCCTCGGGGAGTCCTCTGGGGGTTCTCTGGGAGTATGGGGTACCGGGCCCTTCGATACGGCCTGTCAGGTCCCTGTACGACCGGTGCCAGAGTCTGGTCCGCATTGCCGGCAGTTAGTCGGGCTCGTTCCCGGTGAGAGTTGGACTCCGCCAGGGCTGCCCTTTGTCACCGATTCTGTTCATTACAGAATTTCTAGGCGCAGCCGGGGTGTTGAGGGGATCCGTTTTGGTGGCCTTGGGATCACATCTCTGCTTTTTGCAGATGATGTGGTCCTGTTGGCTTCATCAGAGCGTGATCTGCGGCTCTCGATGGAGCGGTTCGCAGCCGAGTGTGAAGCGGCCGGGATGAGGTTCAGTGCCTCCAAATCCGAGGCCATGGTCTTGAGCCGGAAAAGGGTAGAGTGCCTACTCCGGGTCGGAGGGGGGTGTCCTGCCCCAATGGAGGAGTTTAAGTATCTCGGGATCTTGTTCACGAATGAGGGAAGAAGGGAGCGGGAGATCGACAGGCGGATTGGTGCAGCCTCTGCAGTGAAGCGGGCGCTGTACCGGTCCGTCGTGGTGAAGAGAGAGCTGAGCCAAAAAGCGAAGCTCTCGATTTACCGGTCGATCTACGTTCCTACCCTCATCTATGGTCATGAGCTTTGGGTCATGACCGAAAGAACGAGGTCCCGGATACAAGCAGCCGAATTGGGTTTTCTCTGCAGGATGGCTGGGCTCTCCCTTAGAGATAGGGTGAGAAGCTCGGTCATCCGGGAGGGACTCGGAGTAGAGCCGCTGCTCCTCCGCATCGAGAGGAGCCAGTTGAGGTGGCTCGGGCATCTGGTCAGGATGCCTCCTGGACGCCTCCCTGGTGAGGTGTTCCAGGCACGTCCCACCGGGAGGAGGCCCCGGGGAAGACCCATGACACGCTGGAGGGACTATGTTTCTTGGCTGGCCTGGGAACGCCTCGGGATTCCCCTGGAGGAGCTGCAACAAGTGGCTGGGGAGAGAGAAGTCTGGGCCTCCCTTCTTAAGCTGCTGCCCCCGCGACCCGACCCCGGATAAGCGGCAGAAGATGGATGGATGGATGGACCATCTGTAGTATGACATATAGGAGTTTTCTGCTGCATTTTTTATTTTTTTGATTCCTTGTGAAACTGTTTTGTTGCCAGGTTGTGCGGAACAAGCCTGTAGCTAAAGAAGCTCCTGGTAAAAGGAAATGCAACTGCAGACAGGAAATGAGGACGACGCAGCTCGGACCGGGCCGTTTCCAGATGACTCAGGAGATGGTGTGCGACGAGTGTCCAAACGTCAAGTGAGTCTCTGGTCATTACAGAGGCAGTGGAGTCATTCAGGCTGAAATTATGATGCAGTTTATTTCTGTTGTTGACCTGGATAGGAAGTTCTGGACCTAAACCTGACTATTTGTGATCCACTGTTATCTAGTTGGTTCTTGGAGTTGATTACATTTACAAAACGCAGGATTTACCTCTCGCAATTCAACTGGTCTATGCAGACCAGTTGAGTTTTGCCACACTAGTCTTGTTTGTCTACGTCTTTAAGGATCTTGCTTTGTGTGCTGGTATAGAGTCATGTTGTCATCACCACACTGTTCGGATAGCTCGGACCATGACGTTGTTCAAAATGTCTTCCTGGGCCTAAACATAAGGCTTTCGCTGTACTGGCCCCTCCACAAAACTCTACATCTGGCATAGTGTTGACAGGCAGGCTCCATCCATTCTTCTAAATTTGTCAACTACCAAACTGAGACAGAAGTGTGATTTACCACTGCAGAATGTTGTAAAGTTCAATGCCAACATGTTATACCCACAGGTATAAAGTATGTTAGTTTTACACTCCTGGTATAAGGGATGCTACCTATGTATCTGTTGCCTAGATGGCATCCTGTCACAGTATCCTGCTGAAATGAACCTATTGTATTTGTGTTGTTTGCAGAAGCAGCCTAGTTGTGACCAGTAGTTAGAATTTCTCAATTCATTAATTTTTAAATGGGGGTGTGAACACCTTTAGTAATGATTGAAAGCTTTCCTGTGAAAAGACACAAGCAGGCTGATATTACCCAGAGTTCTTTGCTTTAGGGATGCCCTGTTTAATCAAGGTTTTTATACAAACTGAGAAGGAAATTTCACTTAGAAATCTTGACATAACTTGAAAGCAAGTTATGTGGTCTGTTTTTATTTTTGACAGACCACAATGTATAACGTGCAATAATTAAATCGGTCCAGATTTCTGTAATTTTGGGAGCTCAGTGATTGACCAATAGTTATGAGACACTGACTTTATCTATCTCCACAAAGGTCTGGAAATCAGCCACTGTGTCCATTTGCTCTGGTGTGACTGACCAACCCGCCCAGCAAATCATGTTTCCACCTGCAGTTAACGATGGTCACCCCAGTGTAGCTAACTTAGCATCTATAGTTAGCCACTTTTTATGTGATTGTGTTGGCCAAAATCAGAATTGGCAGGCCAGACTTTTAAATCATTGATGGGACAGAAAACTGTAGTTGGAGCGCTGCAATAACTATTGAACGAACAACCGACTGTTGCCAACCACTTTATCAGAAAGTGGAACTGTGTCTGTTAGTTCTTGTATTGAGGGCTAAGTGAGTCTGAGTCTCTCTAACATGACGTTTTCTGACCTCAGGCTGGTGAATGAGGAGAGAACCCTGGAGGTAGAGATTGAACAGGGGGTGAGAGATGAGATGGAATATCCCTTCATTGGAGAAGGTGATCTTCACAAAGCTTAACCAGAGTCATTAGTTCATGTCTTATCGTCCGTTCCTCATGTTTTACCTGTGACCTCAGGTGAACCTCACATCGACGGCGAGCCTGGAGATCTGCGGTTCCGCATCAAAGTGCTGAAGTATGAAGCAGCTTTCATTACTGATGAATACGAGATGAGAATGTGGGGAGCTGATTTCTGAGTTGCTTTTCTCTTTCAGACATCCGGTGTTTGAACGCAGAGGAGACGACCTTTACACCAATGTCACCATCTCTCTGGTGGAGGCTCTGATGGGTTTTGAGATGGACATCACACATTTGGACGGGCACAAGGTCCTTATTTTTTCAAACTTACACCATTTGAAGTTGGTGGAGAAAGAAAGAATTCTGGTAACTGAAAGTAGGAGTTGAACTGAATGCGTCTCTTAACAGGTCCACATAGTGAGAGACAAGATTACTAAACCCGGAGCTCGAATGTGGAAGAAAGGAGAGGGTCTGCCGAACTTTGACAACATCAATATCCGAGGTTCCCTCATCATCACCTTCGACGTGGAGTTTCCTCAGACACAACTTGATGATCAGCAGAAAGATGGTGAGAAGACAGAGCTGAAGCTTGTTGTGCCTGTTGAGTGACACGTTTTAACGGTTTGTTTGTGGTAATTCAGTTTCTCGAAAAATTGGAGTGTTCCCTAAGAGCAACAAAAAAGGACTTCAGTACAGAAATGTTGTACATGATCACATGACTTTATAGAATGAGCTGATGCACAAGGTCTTTGCTAAACCAGCTGGCTGTTAAGAGTCCTGAATGCAAAGATTTTAATGGAAGGTTTAGTGGTAGAAAAGACACACACGAGCTACAGCAACGGCAACTGCCTCAAGGATTAGAGTCGACTTCAGCTTGAGTCCCCACTGCCAGAACCAGCAATACTGGCTTTAATTACCATGACATCACTGCTGATTGGCCAGCTGAACCCATAGAGAATTTATGGAGTATTGTCAAGAGAAAGATGAGACACCAGACCCAACCATGCAAATGGCGACTATCAAAGCAACCTGGGCTTCCATTGCATCTTAGTACGACGGCCTCATTGGCGCTCAGTGGTTTCCATTACAAATGACTAAACAGCTTCACTGGGTGGGGTTGTCATATCGTCAGACGCACCCGGAGTCTGAAGAATAACACAAACTGATCTTTACAAACACAACACAACAATGGAGGGCATGGAAGCTATGTTAAAATACTCAGTGTGAGAGCCACAAAAGGCTGCAGGCCCTGACTTAGAGTAGCCTAGCCTAGAGTAGTCTCGCCAAAAAAGGACGAACAATGTTCAGCCCATCATAGCAGTAAAGTTGTAAAATGGGGGCTGGTACCACTTGGCCAATAATGTCGAAATATAGACATATACTTTTCAGAAAGTCCATATTTATACATTAGAATGAGTTTTATTGGTCTGTGATATTTGTTTTATGATTCTGGGTGAGTTTAAGGTCGAGGTGAGATGATATCAGTCAGCTCTGAACTGCTGGAGTCACCGTGGATAATCATGTTTGCAGATGACATTGTGATTGGAAAAGAGCCTGTTGAACTTTTTTTGTTGTCAAATGATTACATATTTTTACTGCAACTCTTGCAATACATCTGCCATGGGGCGAAACCACTTGACTCTTCCGTTACTAATGGTTCCTCAATGTTGTGCCAGGTATCCGGAGTATCTTGAAGCAGGGATCTGTACAGAAGGTTTACAACGGACTACAGGGCTTCTGAACCACTGGGGGAGGCAGCCTGGACTGATTCTTTACTACAACCACAAGAATACACTTGTTCAAGTCAACAGGAGTGTGTGCTCCAGGGATCTGGTCATGATGTATTTATTATTTCCAGAATGTTCTCAGGACGGTTGAATTTTGTTAGTTTTTATTTTTTAAATCATCTTGTGAGGAGCAGCAATGGTGTTTTTATTTAAATATACAATCAGATGCATTGTCTGTGAACTTTTTTTTTTGCCCCTACAAAGTCTACTGTAACAATAATTTCTAAAGTTCTGAAACATAAAACCTGGAGAAGACCTTTCTTTGCTGTGTCATGACTCCTCCTGCAGGAGGAGATGCTGAGCTGAAGTCACACGCCTGAGATGGCTCTACTTGGACCTGATCCAGTTGATCCGAACTCAACAGTGCTTAATGTCAGTTCATTGGGGAGGAACAAAACCTCAGTTTGTTTTTCATTAGTTTTCCTAATTTATCTTGTTTGCGTTTTCCTCCTGATGTGAGAAGTGTCACCCTCTGAGGTTCACTGTGGCAAGAGTTGATCTCTTCAGTGAGCACAGTTTACTAAGCCTCTTCAGACCTGATAGTTTACCGCTTTTTCTTTGCCATCTCAGACATTTTCTGATTTTTTTCTCCCGTTCTTCCCCCCATTGATGACTCAAAGGGACTCCAGCCTCCAATCGGGATTTTCAACGGGATCTTCTCTTTTTAATGTGACTGCAACGCTGCCTCCCTGTCCAAATTTCAAGAGTAACAAGGTTTTAATATAAACTATTTGGCTGTTTTTACATGTACAAGGAGATAATGTTCTTTACTGAAAATTATAAATAAAGATTTATACAAATTTGGATTAAATGTCATACCACAAATATACCACTAGATGGTACCAGAGTCAATAAAATGGCACACTCATCACTGCTTCTGTACAGACACTACCTGCAGTTTAGCCCTCAGGTCTTGTTGGATTTTGAAAGCTGCTGTTTCTAAAGCAGAACTTTTGGTTTTTGCTTTGTCTACATCTGTTCCTACTGACAATAAAACCATGAACTCACCAGGAGGACGGATCCAATCCGAGCGTCATTTGGTTCACATGCTGATCTGAGATGGTTGATCTGCAGGGAGACAAATCTAGAACAGATGTCACAAGTTTAGTTGCTGCATTTTCACTACACACGTGCACAAAATATTTTTCTAATTTCGATAAAACGCAATTTTGTAATTGCAGTGTTTCCATTAAATAAGTTAAAATAAAACGAATAAGCCTGTTCACGGGATAGGTCAATCAAAATCATGATAGAGACAAATGTAAACAATTATATGGAATAATAATTCAGCCATGGCGCTTTGTCAGCCAATCAGAGGAGACGTCTGCGTCCCGCTTATTCTCAGGAGTGGATATCGATGTGGGGAAATTATAGTTGGTGAATTTACAGAAGAGTTATGGATTCAACACGTCTGAATGACATACGACTTTTATGGGATACTGAGAGCTTTGGAGGAGCCAGCTGTACATTGTCTGAAAAAACCATCCTCTCTGTAATAGAAGATGGGTTCTATTACAGAACATCTTATAGTGTGACTGTTGTGGGTTCAATTAAAGCTTCTTCCTGTCACATAGTGATGTGGCCCTTAACTCCACATTGCTTCCCAGTCTTTTCTTGAATGTGTTTGTCTGTTGTAAAGCATTTTGCATGGTCAGTATGACTGGAAAAGCTCTGTATAAATTCGTCCCACTTACTTAAAAGTTAGCCAAATTTGTTGACAAAATTAATCAACGAAGAGCCCACAATGGTCACTGAAATAAATTGAAATTGACAAAAGTAATGATTAAAAAAATGACTGAAAATGAACCAATGAAGATCAGACATTGCTTTTCCAACAGATCCATTAGAAAAACCAAACTAATGAAAAAGGACTTGACAAAAATGTTTGTACCTGTAATTTGATATTGAGGCAATCATTTTTCCACAGGAATTCTGGTCCACTTCTCGTGGACAAACTGCTCCAGTGGTCTCAGGTTTAGGGTACCTTCTTCAGATGTTCAACAGGATTTAGATCAGGCCTCATAAGGCCAGTTAAGCTCTTCATTATTCTTGAACTTTTTTTAGTTTGTTTCAGGTCTTTACCTTGTTGGAGGACCGATGACCTGTGACTGAGACCAAGCATTCTGACACTAGGACGTTTTTCTCCAGAATGCCTTGATCGTCTTGAGAAATCATCGTTCCGGGTTCATTTTCAGCGTACTGCTGAAGTCACTCCACCAGATGCAGTAAAGCAGCCCCAGAACAAAACCAAGCCTCTAAGCGCACAGACAGTGTTCTGTTTTTGGTCTGCTTCGTTTTGCATCTGTGAACAAAGAGCTGATGTGCCTTGCCAAAAAGGCTCCAGTTCTGACTCATCTGTCTATAGTACATCCTCCCAGAAGCTTTGTGGCTTTTTGACATGCATTGTGGTAAATTCCGGTCTTGGATTTTTATGCTTTGCTTTCAACAAAGTCGTCCACCATAAATTCCACTTTGGCTCAAATACTGATTGATGGTAAATGCCCTGTGCTTGTGTAGCACTTTATCAAGTCCAGAGGACTCCAAAGCACTTCACACTACCGTCAGTCATTCACATACACATTCACACGGTGGAAAGCTATTGGATGGCAGCCACAGCTGACTGGCAGTCTGACAGTGATAGTGGATGGAGAGTGATAGTGTGTCTTGACATAGACCTTGGAGTTTAATTTCTTCTGAAGTTGTTCTGGACTATTTGGCTAGAATTTTAATTTGATGTTAAACTGAGATTAGTCCCAAATAAAACACCTTAATATTATTATTTTTTTCAATAACTAGTGTTTAAAGTCTGTCTCTCGTACATCCATACCAATTTTGAATTTAATTTTGTTTAGTCCAGATTGAGCTGAAGAAATATCTAAGCTATCTTTACCCGAGTGTTTAAAATTTGGTCAACAAGTGGAACAATTGGTCTTGACCAATTGGTCAAGACTCTGCAACATAGAACTGTGTATCATCAGCACAGCTTTGAACATTACCATGAATTTTTACTCATTATGACAAGTATAAATAAATAAAAATTTGGAAGAGGATTCCAGCTGCAGCGAGATCATAAACAATTCTCTGAACCAGAGAATGAATTTGTCCACTAAACAGAACTGGACACTAGAACGTTTCTCTGTAAACCAAAACTTTATGAACATGTGAGTGACTTACTGTACATTCAAAGCTTGGACTGAAATGCGTAGTGATGGAGCTCTTGTATGTGTGAGGTCTAAGTGACAGCGGTTTTACCCCTGCCATCATCTGACCCTTTGACTCCTCTGTGGCTTTCCTAACAGTAATGTCTGCCATGTGGGTGCTCCTTGCCTCAACCTTTGACATCCACACCCAGACCTCGTGGGTGGATGCGTTGTGGGTGGAAGGCTGCCGGGGAGCCTGTGTGGATGGGTGGGGTAGGGGGATGTCCACAGAAATAATCACTGTGGTTAGTTTACGGTGCGGTAAAATGCACATCTGCCCACCAGTGTTTGTGAATGTGCAATAATCTCACACAGCTCATGAATTAGTTTGTGTGTGCATGTGTGTGTGGCCAGTCTATGTCTATAATGAACTCCCACAGAGATAGCAGGGCTGTGGTGAAGGGAGTTTCCTCCTCAGCCCCACTGCACAGTCTTTTTCAGGGAGAAGAAGCTCCACAGAGGAACAGAGGAGCTTTGTCAACAGCTGCTCTACCTCACAGCTCAACTCTCCAGCTAATAAAACCACTTAGCGTCAGCCCACTACAGCTGGATGCCTCTGCTCAGTTAGGCATTCATAAGACTACCAACCCCACACTGCTCACAGAACGCTTCAGACTGATCCTTTATTAAAGACGCTTTTCTGGAAGAAAACAGAAATCCCTTTTGCTTCATCCAACACATTTTGCACCCTGTAAGTTGGCCATCAGACTTAAAATGCTGTGCAAAAGAATTCAGACCTGTTTGGATGTTTTTGACACATTACAACCACAGACTGTCTCTTTCAAATTGAGCCTTTGCACGCTTCAGAAAGCGTCCCTCTCTGCTACGACGGACGCTGAAACAATACAATGTCACTTTCATCTGGTTGATTTTACTGTCACAGGTTGATGTTCAGTCGACTGCACAGACAGACAAGGATGCAAAACAAACTCATCATTTGATGAAGAATGACTAAGAAAGAAGACGGTAATGCATAGCTGAACTGAAATTGAACTTAAAAATAGAGCAACGTATCACCGATGGGTTGTTGGTGTGAAAAGGTGAGATGTTGGTGGAACAACACAGAAGATATGGAACCACTAAAAACAATTATATGTTCAGATTCAAACTCTGCTATTAACTTTAACACAGAATTACTCTGATAGTAGGCCAGACATTTTACTTGAAATATTGCATATATTGTTATATATACATATATTATTACTAACACTAGCATTTGGCTACAAGCAAATGTTGGAGCTAAATGAAACAAGATGACAGAGAAAATGTCTATCCATCCATCCATCCATCCATCCATCCATCCATCCATCCATCCATCCATCCATCCATCCATCCATCCATCCATCCATCCATCCATCCATCCATCCATGCACAGGGAGAACATGTAAACTCCATTCAGAAAGGCCCCAGGCTGGTTAACTGTGCCACTGTGCAGCCCCAGAAAATAAGTCAAAGACGGCAATTCAAAATCCTGTTAGCTTCATGGTGAAACCAAGCAAACCCAAGGGAAGGAGTATTATAAAAAAAAAACTGATGAAAGATGGTTTTATAAAATTCAGAAGGTAGACAGGTATGGAACAATTACGTAAAATTTTCACCAATGTCTGGTGACAAAAAAAAACAAGCTGTGTTCATGGCTTGGTATAATTAAGTCTTTACCACAAATTAAACAAGTTGTTCTCACGAGTTATTAAGTCATGGCCACGGTATTTTTTTTTCTCCCATGCAACCAATTGTACAAAGGAAAACTGGAAGAAGAAACAGAAAGAAGGAAATATTAATAATTAATTACAAGATTAAAACTCAGTTGTACACCTTTTATAACACAAAAAGGATAATACCAGAAAGTGTGATCACTGTGAAAAGAATGAAGAAAAAAACATGTATGAGGAGAGAGTTTGAAAATATCAAGGAAAAATAAATTGGTTAGCACAGACAGAGACAGACAGACAGACAGACAGACATTCTTCTAGCAAATTTTCAACTTTTCAAACTCAGAAATGTCATATATTTTTTGGTGTGGATATTCACTCCTCCATAATTCTTCTATCCACATTGACCTTATACACCGTCATACTTTTCTTTGTGCTTTGTTTAGTCTTTCACCTAAAATCCCAACAGTGAGTTTCTAGCTTTAACAAAAACTATACAAAGGTTCAGGAACCAATACTCACATGAGCGTCTTCACACGGCTCTGTCGGAAATCTGTAACATGAGGTAAATGTGTGTGACCCACTCAGATGTGCTCCTCGGAGAGCAGGCCTGAGTGAGTTATGTGTGGGATTTACCAGCCACCCACAAACAATATCTTCAAACCATGCGTAACTGCAAAGTGTGGAGCACAAGGGGGCAGCATTGCCTCTCTGATCGCATCCCTCCGTAAATCACTTCCTGTTCCTCACAGAGGTCTGTTTGTAAAATATGCACGCGGCTGCACTTGCCAGTCGTTGATGCAGATAAGCACAAGGATCACACTTGACCCTGAATGTAATGACCTGTAAGCGTAGCTGCGGGGTTAAGAGAGGCACCAGCTAAAGGAGCACTAATTGAGCAATCAGCTCTGTGTGTGCGTGGGGGTGTGTGTGTGTGTGTGTGCTGGCGCCATGGGGTGTTTTGACCTGCTCTGACTCTGGCGGTGTGCTCGGTTAATGGTGCCTGACCTCTCTGAAGGGGCATTACTCAAAGCAGAAAACTGTTAGTCATTTCCCGAATATGACGGAGCTCTGACAGCGTTTAAAACCGTAATGAGAAACGTCTTAGGCATTGATGAAAGGATATGGAAGTAATACAGAAAACAGGCAAATGGTTCCCATGGGGAAACGGAGCAGTAAAAGACTGAGTCATCTTTCTTTTGCACTTTGAGACTTTAAAGCTGCATTATGTAGCTGTTACAGAAATATGTTGGTTGTTTTTTTCCCCATATTTGTTAAAACTGTCACCATGATATGAGATAGAGCGGACCTCCTGCCTGTGCTGCTATTGTCTGAAGAAATGCACCGCCCGACCAGAAACAACCAATCAGAGCCATGAGGTGGATCTCAGTGCAATCAGTCAAATATGCCAAAGACAGAGAAACAGCTCACTGTTTCAGAAAAACTGATTTTCCACCATCATCAGTGGCTATGCTAATTAGCATTAGCATTGGCGGCAGGCTATGTTGTGGTGAACATAGCGTAACAGAGAGCACTGGGGAGTGGGTGAGCACCAGAGTGATTGACAGCGCTAAGACCCTCTTCCTGCCTCTGATTGGTTGTTTCTGACTGAGTGGTGTATGTCTGCAGTTTGTACTGGGAGCATTGGGAGAAGCCAACGTAGCTCCATATTGTCTAAATACTGTCACGACATGGTGTTCATTTGAACAAATATGTAAAAAAAAAATATATTATTTTTTTATCTTATAAAAGTTATATATTGCAGCTTTAACAGGGAATCAGTCATTCAGATTGCAATTTTCAGATTGTTTGAAAACTGAAAATTCTCTTAATTGGCAGATTAAAAGAATTATCACTTTCCACAAGAAATAGTTACATTCCCATTTACTATGGAGAAGTCACACTGAATGAAATACAACATGATATATTAAGTGCTATCAGTTTGGGAAGGGCTACAGCAGCATGAAGTTCAACTTTCTGTTGTGATAATTATTCACAAGTTTCATTACTGCCATCCTCTTCATCAGTGATGGCAGTAATGAGGATGCTGCTTCAACCTGTTCTGGCACAGAAGGCGTTGAGCCAAAAGGCAAAGTTCCTGGATTGACAGTTCCTGGATTTCTCCTTGGACATTTTTTCCTGCATTTTCCACTTACAAGAGGGCTGTGCTGATGGGCAAGGAAATAAACATTTTGAAGAAAGTCAAGCAAAGGAAAACCATACCTCACACAAACTGAAGTGATGGAGAAGTGACGATCTGGACTGGTTTTGCAGCCGATATACACTGCAAAAAAAAAAAAAGCTAAATCCTATCAAGTATTTTCATCTAGCTTCTAGTACAAATATCCTAGTATGCTAAAAATAGGGCAAAGCTTTCTTGTAACTTTTCAGTATGAGTTCATTTTAAGGTAATTCTTGAACATTATTAAACGTCCACTGGTAGATGATTTCACGTAGAACATGGAGAAAAGTGTCTTGTTTCATGTATTTTATGACCTGTTTTGAGGAGGGTGTGTTGATTGGTTGAAGGACCCAAAGCAGCAAGCGAAGGCGCAGAGTTGATTTTGACGTTTTAATTCAAACTGAAGGATCAAAAAACACAAAAACATCATAGGGAACGCAGGGAGCCAGAGAGAAACAAAAATCAAACAAACAAGCAAACAAACAGCAACTGGGAGTAAAAAGCCAGCATTGTTGTATATACTTATGTTAAACATAGACACAGATTTATGGAACCTCAGAGCTTAAGATAAGTCGAGTTATTTTTAACAAATATTTTTTTAAGCACCTGTGTGTAGATGTCTGAACATTCAGTTCAGTTTGTTGATGTAGCATCATTTCACAGCAGGTTTTGACTCAAGGAACTTTACAGCAAAAGTTATTTCAGTTCCGTCACCCACAGATTCCAGCTGATCCGAGATATCAACCAGTTTATTACTGAAATAAGTTTAAAACGTTTCCAGCGGATCACACTGAGTCATTGACTTGCAGCATTCATTCTTTATGGACCAGTAGAACCAGAACCAGAATCAGAACCTGAACCAGAACAAAACCAGAACCAGAACCTGGCTCAGTACAATCTGCCACAAGACAGACCACAAACACCTGAGAGCACACACACATGCACACACAAAAACAAAATGTTTCTACCTCTACTTTCCATGTTAATGAAAAGTTCAAAGTTAATGTTCAGGGACAACACTAAAAATCCTTTGTCTTTAGCTAATCATGGGGCATTTACAGAAATGTCAGTTAATATGCATTGTTCCTACCAAATAAATAAAAACAGCAGAGGGAGAAGGGTTAGTTGATGTAGCATTAGCTCCTCCTCCAGGAGGGAGCCGCAGCCAATCAGAACATCAGAAAAAAATGGTAGCAATTGAAATAACAGCAAAAAAAAAGTAAGTTGGAGAGCAGCAGGAGAAGAAAGTTAGGAGAAGTGGTCAGTTTGTCCTGCAATGGCCGAAGCCTGAAGCAGTTTACTGCAGTGATAATTCAGGATAACCTAAACCCTTAGAACGAGGCCTGAGAGCCTTTGAACCGTTCCCAGACCCGCTCTGACCTTACTGGAGACTTTCTCCTTCCAGCTGTTCTAACAGGTCACAGCTAGGCGTCCACAGAAAGGAACAGAAACGTTTGTCACATCGATAAATGCCAAGGTCAGTAAAGGACAGGAAAAAAACAAGGACAGATTGTGACTGAAATAAAACGCGCTGATGGACGAAGCCTGCAATTTGTGGGATCTGGGCATAAAGCAAACAAAGGGCAGCTTTTGTAGGGAATAATGCATGTCAGCCGTATCATTGTCCCGCCGCAGCTTTGAACACTGCTGGGGACGTCCGCCGCTCCGCTGTGTCTGTCCTCTTTCTATATTAAAGCCAGTCACCTCAAAGGGAACGGCCTCA
Organism: Phalloptychus januarius; assembly: GCA_902982915.1. Classification (NCBI taxonomy): domain Eukaryota; kingdom Metazoa; phylum Chordata; class Actinopteri; order Cyprinodontiformes; family Poeciliidae; genus Phalloptychus; species Phalloptychus januarius. The sequence goes on from CADWAE010000234.1 coordinate 56,829, forward strand.
AATATTCAACAACTGAATGGTAGTACTGTCATTATGGCCGATGTGGGCAGAAAAAAAAAAACACACAAAAAAAAAACAGGTTTTGGGGGTTTTTGTCGCAGCGGCTCGCAGCCCTCCGGTTAGCCGGGATGAGCTGCTGTTTATCTCTGAGCCTTTCTGTGGCTAAACTTAGTCAGCTGTCATTATGGACCTCACTCTCTCTCCCTCGTCCATCCTCCCCCTCTCCGCTCCAGCGTTTAGTTATTTCTCTCTCAGTTTTGCCTTCTAATGACCCGTGTTGTGTTGTTGTTTGATGGCTCCCTGGTCGCCCACATCCTGTGAGGAGGAGAAGGGGAGTTTGGGGCGCAGGAGGCCGAGCGCGGGACAAACAGCACAGCAGACCACCTATATGGATAAGAGCCATGAGCGATGGGGACGGCATTCCATAAGGGGATGAGGAGACTGAAGGTATGAGCAGCCGCAGTCTGTACGCAACACTTGGTATGAACCACTTGGTGACGGCAACACCTTCACAGATGTTCTTATGAAAGCATCAAATTCTTCCCGGCAGGGAGAGGAAACGCTAGCAGAGCAGCTAAAAGTGTGTGCTTCATGTATGAAATCATGTAAATATGTATTAGTGAGTGCTGAGGGGTCAGGAAGGTATGCAAAGGTGAAAGCGCTCTTTGTGTTTGGAGCCGAGGCCTCTGGTGGACCCTGTTCAGGCCCGGTAGAGGGGGATCACAGTTAATAACTGTGTGGTGGGCTGTCAGAGGCACTTAGCCTGATCGCTGGGCAGGCTGGGCCGGGCTGGGCCGGGCTGCCGTCTCCGACTGCTCAGACTGGACTCAGGAACTCAGCGCTCAGGGAAAAGGAGGGAGGGGGACGGACAAAGATGAGCACAGGAACGAGCAAAACACAGAAAACACTCAGTGGGGAAACCTTTCACTATCATTTCCGTTACATCGAACACAACAAAAGGTTGTCAATATTTCTCTGATGTAACAAAAAAATCTCAATTTCTGCTGCACCATGATCCTCAAACTACTTCCTGTCTTCTTCTTCTGGGATTTTGCCAGTGGCAAAATCTGGCTGTTGATCATCATCATGTGACTCGTGTGATGCAAAAATGTGTGTCCATTGTAGTTTTGTGAAATAAACCAATTTTGATACAGCAAAAAAAAAATTACATCATCCTAGAGAAAATATTTGTATCCAAAAATAAGAGTTTCTTGTCAAAATTGCTGTGTTTTCATTAAGCAAATTTATTTTCAAAATGTCAAATTGCTCAGTTATGAGGTCCATGGAAATGCAGCTACCGTCTATTCAGCATGAAAGAGACTGAGCTGAGCAGACTGACGCAGCGTGTCCACAGCATAGGCTGCCTTTCCACTGACTGTATCATTGCACAGTTTGACATTTGTAAAATAAATTTGCTTGATGGAAACACAGGAATTTTGAAAAAACTTGTTTTTTGATAAGAAGTTTTTGCGAGACGTTTCACGGCTGTATCGAAAACGGTTTATTTCACAAAACTGCAAAGGAAACATTGTTTTTGCTTCATGATTCACATGATCAACAACCGAATGTTGCCACACACTGCATTTGAGAAATTGTGTTTAAATAACATTAGTGGAATATTGATAGAGCTTTGTGCACATCTGCAACAGAAATGCAGCCTGTGTGAACCTCGGTCTGATGCGACCGATGATAGCTGGTATCTGCAGGTTCTGGCTGGCATGCAGAATTTCAGCAGAATCAACAGAAATGTGTTTATTTGATCCTTAAGAATTGACTTAAATGTACAACCTCATGTAATTACTTAATAAAATGTAAATGAAAGCACGTAGATACTTTTTTATACAATATCAAATTGTCTGCAAACACATATACACATTGCTCCTTTTATCTTACTATATTTCTTAAGCTTATGTTTTTTTTTTTTACTTTATGTCTTGAGAACTGAAGTCAAATTCCTTTTTGTGGCTCAATCTTGGCCAATAAAGCTGATTTTCAAATTCATCAGCATTTCTAATAAAGTTTGTGTTTCTGTCACTGAATCTTAATGTATTGATGAACCTTTAAAAACTGGTTCACAGGTACTGAATGATTTCTTTGTTTGTTTTACTGAGATATAAAACAAGTGGAGGAACTGCAGGATAGAAAGCGTTCACTGTAGTGTCAGGAAAAAGGTTAGCGCGGTACAAAAAAGTAAACATTTCATATAGTTAATAAAAATGAAAATGAAAATGCTTTTTCTGAAACAGGGTTATTGATAAGTGCAGGTGATCCATTCACAAAATTAAATCGATGTAGATCAGCCATTGTTATGCCCTCATTATTATGGCCTAACAATGAATAAACAAATAATAAATTAAAACCTGTTTTTAGCACATATTTATGTAATTGTTGGGTTTTAATTTTGTTCCTTGGTTAAACATTTTTATAAACTGAACATGATTTTCTGGGGGGGCCTCCTGCTGGGGGCGCCACTGTTACCTACATAGCAAACTAAAGCTTAATACTGAAGAGACCTTCACAAATTATTGTCAATATGTTCTACAAATTTTCATCTTCACATTACTGATTTTCATAAAACTGAAAAGAAAATATACACCAATACCCAAACACCAATAAACAGCAGTCTCACACACACACATGCCTCCACACACACACACACACACCCACTCACATCTTCAGAACAGTAACATTTCAAACAGATCCCAGCGTGTTCATCATGACAGTTTGGAGCTGCTGTCGCTATATCTCCTCTAAGCATGTCATTAAAAAATCATTTTCTTTAATTATTTGTGGAGGATCTGGTGCTGAAGTCCAGCACCAGATCCTCCACAAATAATTAAAGAAAATGATTTCTTTAATTATCTGAAGTCCAGCACCAGATCCTCCACAGGTCAGGAAAACATTTCTTTACTGTCAGTGTGAATGTGTTTACTCTCAGGAAGAATTTCATTCAATAAAATCTCTGTTTTAAAAGCCGGTTTTATTCTGTTTTATTGGTCCTTGACCTTCACTGAGTTAAATATCACCAACGTTTCCTTTCAATAAAACATCAATGTCAGAATTAAAATGTCTACAATTCATGAATCAGGAAATCATTTGCGTGAATCACTTAAAATTTCAAAGAGGATATTGTTTTTTGGTCTTTGAATGACTCCTGTGTAATATTATTATTGATACACATATCAGTGTGTTGGGGGACTGACTCCAAACTCATGTTTGAGATCCAGGATGGGGAAACTTTAACTGTCTGATGTGTCACATGGTGGAGAAAACTCACCTTCTCACATTCACACAGTCACAACGACCAGATGATTAATATTTGACCAGTTTTCTTTTCTCCTGACAGATGGTTTGCTGGGTCAATGTGGGAAATGACATCTGTTTCTTTCCTTTACAGATTTTGATAAAACAGTTTTAAAAAATGCAACACAAGACAATCATTTTCCAATCTTTCTCATGTGAAAATTATGTTAACTGTGTTGCAGCTGATAAGCCACGCCTGATGTTTTTTAACACCACGAGGCATTACAGATCTGCTGTTGCTGGATCAACCTTCCAGATCTCGCAGGTCTTCTGGTTCTGCTTCTGCTCTGCATCCAGAACCAGAACCAGAATGAGGAGAAGCAGCATTCAGCTTCTATGCAACACAAATCTGGAACTAACTTCCAGAAAACTGCAAAAATGCTGCAGTTTAGCTTTCTTTTAAATGAAACCTTTTCATTAACAACTAAAACATCATTAATTATATCTTTATCCCAATTTTTCCTTACTTTTCTTTATTATATTGATGCAAGGTAATGTTTGCCTTATGTTTTATGCTTCAATCATGAGTCATTTTGAATTGATAATTGCACCATGCATGTTAACTTGCCCTATTAGCTAGAAAGCAAATTCAGTTCAATCCAGTTTTACTTTTTAGCACCAATGTCGTTTCAAGAAATCATTTCAATTCAATCACACACACACTTCCCAGTTCTTCCCAGTTAACAAACAGTACAGTATGCTCCATTAATTATGAATTTCTTCTCCTGATGTAAACTGACGATCCAGACAGGGGAAAACGGAGCCTGTTTTTAGACGGGAAGGGAAAAATAGACAAAGCCAATTTAAGCTCATCTCACGGCTCCTCAAGGCCTTTAACACAACCTGAGGCTGAACACATCGAAACAAGGCTCCATCTCCAGTCATCAGCATCAGATGTTATCAGGTCCACAACAAAGAACCACCCAGACCTCTTATCTGATCCCCCTCCACCTCCCTCTGTAAAGCGCCATGGACCAATGGAGACCCGTCACATCTTGAGTGGCATTTCCTTCTAAACAATGCTGACGAAACAGACTGGCCTTCCTGTCTGTGAACTCCAAAGTCCAGCTCATCCCAGTTTACAAGATTAGATAACCCGCTGTTAAAGGCAGGGTGACTGTTTGCTCAGTGACTCCTCTCTGCCCTAATAGCGTCTGATCTAATGGGAGATTGCTGGCTGCTTGTTGACTGTGGAGACCCACACAGTGTCATGGCAATGGCCAAACAACACACGAGAAACAAAGCAGGGCTGAGCTTTAGTGCCTATAATCACTGGATAAATATCAGCCTCTTTGCTTCAAACCGCCCGCATGGAGCTCTAATTACAGCCACAATGTCGTGTGTAACATTAAAACATAAGCTAACCCGACACGAGATGCTAATGGCATTCTACACTGATTGCACAACAGTTTCTTCAGCAGCCATATTTCGTTAGAACACACTGTTTGCCCCCTGATGGATTTAATCATGTAAATGTTTTGAATAATCAAACTAATTTTAACATCAGGAAGTTAAAATATGCTGTTTTCAGTTCAGGATTGGATTTATTAAGCAAAAAAATCTCTCCACCCCAACCTGTAAAACCCATGTAAAAAAAGAATTGCCCCTGAAAACCTGCTGCTCCGCCCCTGGTGGTAATAACTGATATGAAAGCTTTGTGATAACTGGCAATGAGTCTTGTGCATATTGTAGTTGCAGATGATTTCTGGCCCACTCTGTGCAGAATTGTTGTAATTCAACCACATTAGTGGATTTTACATTATAAACAGCATGTTTACAGAATCACAGTCTAATTTCAGTCTGAATCCCCACGGTTTTACGATTCTTGGGGAAAAGCGACAAACTTATCTGCAGCCGGTGGTCAGTCACATTTCCTCAGTTTGTCTTTCTACAAAATGATCTGAGACAAGTCAGACAACAAAGAAAATGTTTTTAAGGAAGCTAATACTTGCAAATAATCTAAAGATCTGTATCTTACATTCAGAAGCTCTAACTATTTTTATCACCAGGTTGGTGCACTGGAACCTCACTTCTTTGCTTAATGGTTTAGTTTGAATTAAAACTGTGGTCAATACACTCATTGTCCTGACAGGCAGAGCGAGAAGAGATCAGTACAAAAACCAGCAGCCGAAACATTTTCAGCGCCGAGAACCATCGATATATTTATTTGTTTCAGGAGTGGCGGCCATTGAAAGAAGCTCTGGTCAAAATCAACTCTAACATTTGTGGACATGATAAAATAATCAGGAGAAGCGGTGAACATTCTTTACAGACACGGTCACGCAGCGGAGCGGAGGTTTCCATTATGGCCAGAGTTCAGACAGGCAGGAGTTAACTGCAGCTTACTCCTTTTCTAAAAAAAAAAAAGAGCAAGACATTTTTGACCAATACTGTATTGCTGTGTTTAGTTAACGTTGCTTTCTGTTAACTTCACCTAAAATCTGTCAGCCATTATCTTTATGGATTCCTGTGGTGTTGGTCATATCCTCGTCTCTGTTTTCTCTTCATGCAGTTCGTTTCTAGCATTTGTTTGAAATCTTTCTAAAAAAAAGAAAAAAACTTCAGGAATGAATTCTTAGCTAATCAGGTCTGTTTGCATCTCTTCCACATCCATTCTGCTTTACAGCCTGAATTTTCTGATTTTAGCCTCCAGAGATGAGAGACTAAAATCTGACTGTATGCAGAGACTTTCCCAGGCTGACTCTGCTCACAACATAATTGGTAGGAAACGAATTCTCAGAATCAAATAGTGTTATTATAGTAATTGTATATAGCATGAATAATTGTAATCAGATTGGATCTGCATGATGTTGTACATCTCTATTAGACAAATTTATATGTAACACAATCATTAGCAAAAACCCATGAATTAAAAGAAAAATCTTTTGTCACGCTAGAAGAAATTACATATAAATTAATCACTAAATGACGATATTGATAAAAGCCATTTTCAGTTTTAATGAGCAATTTCAGTTTTAAAGACAGCAGCAGAGTGAAGGTTTGAACGAACCTCCATCTTCATTTAGCTTTGGAAAGTCAAAGATGGGCTCATAGAGTCCAAAACATTCACAATGTTTTGATCAACATGTTTAAATTGTTTACTTAATTTAGATTTTATTCTTCTAATTTAGCTTAAACACGAATTAAAAAGTAATTGTCATAACGGGCTTAATGAAAACCGTGTTGGATTCGACTGGTTTTACCCAAAATGTCCACAGACCTCCTCAGTCTTGACCTGGGATTGTGCAGGATGATACAGACCCGTTGGAATCGTTCTGAGTCAGTGTTCTGGACACAGCTGCACTTTCATTCGCCATTTGAAGCGGACTCCATTTCCATCGCCATTCATCAAAACCATCAGCCTTCTAACCACAAAACCTCCAAATGTCAGACGACGGCTCCATCAGGACACCGGCTCCATCAGGACACCGGCTCCATCAGGACACCGGCTCCATCAAGACACCGGCTCCATCAGGACACCGGCTCCATCAGACCCGGCTCCATCAGGACACCGGCTCCATCAGGACACCGGCTCCATCAGGACACCGGCTCCATCAGGACACCGGCTCCATCAGGACACCGGCTCCATCAGGACACCGGCTCCATCAGGACACCGGCTCCATCAGGACGCCGGCTCCATCAAGACAGCTAACAGGTTAAAGGCACCTTAAGTAATACTGATGCAGGTCAAAGATCCAGTTAGGGAGCAGGTCATATTAAATGCTGTTTGTTGTGTTCAGAAGTTAGATTGATTTTACTGAGACATCTGTTTGCATGGATGTCGAGATATTTAATAGGATTTATATAGACATGGTGTCTGTATGCACTGTGATTAGGGATGGAAATAAAACAGGAGCAAGTTCAAATATTTATCGGTAGAGAGGTTTTTATCATGTAATAATGATGTGGCACCTCACTGGCTGCCTGGCTGGGGAATGCAAAATGTAATCTTAACTGTATTTTAATAAAAAATAGTTAATAAATTAACAGTTTTAATCAAATCCTAATTGAGTAGAGATGTTTGGACTGATATGGTGTATTTTCATTCTGAAATGTTTCACACAGATGATATTTTTTTTAATAAGACATTTCATGTAAAGAGATAGTAAGACAATTGGACTGTTATTGAATGAAATATTGGGTTCAATTAAAAAGTTATTGTTAGAAAACTACCTGATGTTTTATGAAAGTCATTTCATTTGAATTCTTACAGCCATGCGATCTATCGCAGGTAGAAATAACTTTTTTCTGATCAGTTAAATTGAGTATAAAAGCCTGGCTAAACTCTACAGTATCTGTATTTTTATAGTAAGACAGAAAGGTGTGTGTTGCTGCCGTCTCTGGCACTGTGTTTAAAACAATCACTTCCTGTTCACAATCCCCTCTTCTGCTTATCCATCATGTCATAAGCATGCATGTCTCTATGTGCATGTTGACATGCTTGGGGTCCTGCTGCAGCAGCCAGACTCCCGGGAGCACTGGCTGTTCCCTCAAGATGGCCCTCAAATTAAGAACTAATCAGTTAGCCCCTGGAGCAGGGCTTTCCATGGAGCCCAGACATGCAGACGAATGGGCAGGCAGACCCCCAGGCTTGCAGCAGGTTCATCTTACCATCCTCTCCTCTCCTCTCCTCTCCTCTCCTCTCCTCTCCTCTCCTCTCCTCTCCTCCTCTCCTCTCCTCTCCTCTCCTCTCCTCTCCTCTCCTCTCCTCTCCTCTCCTCTCCTCTCCTCTCCTCTCCTCTCCTCTCCTCTCCTCTCCTCTCCTCCTATCTCCTCTCCTCCCCTCCCTCCCCTCCCCTCCCCTAAAGTACTAAAGAATCAAACACTGCAAGTCTGTTTTTGATGAAGGAATAACATTACAACTTGAAGTTCAAAAACAATGATATACAGAATACTCCCACTGTAAAGCTGCAGTATGTCACTTTTATGGAAAATGATCTTCTTACATATTTGTTGAAACAAATATAAGACAAATAATCTGTGAAAAAAGGAGCTCCTCTGCCTTCTCCCAGTGCAACCAATCAGAGCCAGGAGGCGGGTCTTAGAGCTGTACATCACCTCTCCATGCGGCAAAGCCCATCCCTCCTCTGACGTCCCCACCTTGCTCTGTGCTACTCTGCAGCTAGCACAGCCTGTCATAAATGCTAAGGCTAGTTAGCATGGCCACCGATGATGGTGCATAAACAGTTTTCCTGTAGCAGTAAGTTGTTTCTCTGCGATTAGCACATTTGGTAGCGAGTACATGAGATTGATAGACAGCGCTAAGCCCCTCCTCCTGGCTGTGTTTGGTACATTTCTACAGATGGCAATAGCATCTCAGCGAGGAGGTGGAGGAGATCGACCTTTACACAGATTATCTGTCTAAAACTTTCTGTCACCACATGGGGAGAGTTTCAGCAAATATGTAAAAAACATATATATAGTTTTAAGAAACGCTACATACTGCACCTTTAAGTAATAAGTACCATATCTATGTTGTCTATAAACTAATTTCAAAGTTTGTAGACAACTGGATAAAGCAAAAAAGTGTTGGGAAATGTTTTTTTTTTGTTTGTTTCTGCTTAAACTTTTACTTTTTACTTAGTTTCACCTGACTGGATTTCATTTGCAGCATTAATGAAACAAAAACAAACAAAAAGAAAAAAACATTGCCTTTCCACTGTAGTTATCATCAGTTTTACTAGAATGTCTAAACAACTGCTGGGCGGCACTTTGCTTCTAATACCTGCTGAACTCCCAAAGCGTCTCACACCAGCCATTTGGTATGTGTTGCCATGGCATTCGATATTCTCAGGGCAATAAAAGACAAGCAGCAGTGTGAGAAATAAACAATGTCAAGATATGACTTTGGAACCTCACTTAATGTGAACAACTATGTGGCTTTTCCCTCACACACACACACTGAATGTTTTGAATCTGTGGAGCTAATGTGATGCTTTGGCAACTAAATCATTGTAACTGAACTCGGCTAATAGATGACACATGGCAGGTTCTGGCAACATCAGATCTTCACTGACTCCATCCCACCTCTCCTCATCTGCTTCATCATTCCTACACACACACACACACACGCACGCACCCCGACAGAGCCCATGTGCCAAACCAGACCGCTCACCATACACACTAATGCTTCTGTTCCCCACACAGAGCTCCATCAGTCATGTTCACCTCACTTAAGATCCCCATTTGTTTTCATTTCATTCAAGCATTTGCTGAACACCACACACACACACACACACCCCTGCAGACCGATATCTGGACATGTATGTGTGTGCGCACAGATATAAAACCTCATGCAGACTTTCTGACTGAGGATGTGGAAGAGTGTCAACCTGGATCTGGCTCTTACCAAGCTGAAACATCAGGTGAGAAGTGGAGGACTGTGGTGGAGGAAGAATTTTTATGATGTTTATCTGGTATCTGTGCTGCGATTATTTGAACAGCAGTTTTGAGGCCGCAGGGCTCGCTTTGGAATCCTGAACATGTTGATTTTAGCCTTCCACAGACAATAAATACCGGCTGATTAAGAGGATACAGTCCGCTTTTTTCCCCAGCACACACACCTTCCCTGGCATCCTCTGTGTTACAGGGGATTAGAGTGTTTGAAATGTGAACTTTAAGGAGGTGGGTGGGCAGCGACAGAGAGAAGCATCCTCTGTCTGCGCTACCATACCTCTTCTGGCGCTGCAGCAGTCGGCGCGGCTCTCAGATGTGGCTGTGATTGTATTCATGTGGCGGCTGCATCACAGACACATTTGGAAGTCTGTCTGTGTGAAGCAAATCCTGAAAGATCGGAGTGTGTGCTGTCAGAATGAGCAGCTAATCAGGGACTGAATCATCTTGCTGAAAGCCGACTGTTTAGCAGTGGAGCTATCATGTTTCCTGGTGGAGTCCTTATTAGTTAAAAGAGAAATAGCGGTTATTTTATTTGACCTTATGGAAAATATAAAAACCAAACATGATAATTCAATTAATATCAATGATGCCGATTCACCAAAAAAAATTATCTCAAGACATCTAAAAAAAAAAAAAATCACAATTCAGTCACACTTACATGCCTGTTGATCCCAGTCAACACTGTGCATACCTTTACATTGTAGTTATTAGATTTCATTATTATTATTAATATTATTATTAGTATTATTATTTAACCACCTTTACTATTAACCAAATTGTGGTGGAACAGGGTATAAAACTGAATGTTATTGGTCAGTTTACATTTGTTTATTTGGCATAATATATTTATTCTGTAATCTAAATGTGACTGTGCAGTTAAGCTAGCTAAAATTAGATAACCGGACTTTAACCCTTGTGCAGTTCTGAGGCCTGAAATTTTCACCACGTGCGTAATACCACGCGCACCGGTAAACCGGCGGGGTCGCAGGTTTACCGGAAGAGCTAAGGAGTCACCGGGTTGATCTACATTTGCTAGCTCATCCTGAGCGTCGAATTAAGACGCTCACTATGGATTAAACAGTTAACAGTCACCAGAAAGAGTAGAACCCACTTCACCTCCTCCTCTGGAGGTCTCAGAAACATAACCTGAACCTGGGAATCCTCATCCTCCTCCTCCTGGGGAAAACACAGGTAGGATTTGCTTTCTTGTCTTTGTTTTTTAATATAATATGTAAAAAAAATATGGTGGAAATCATCTACAAGCTCTAAGACAACTAAAACTGTGACGTTTTGAATGCTCATGCTGTTGTGAATGCTAAGGCTAGTTAGCATGGCTACACAGTAGATTGTTTTTTTGGCTGTTTTTGGTCAGAGCAGTGCATTTGTTCAGTTGGCAATAGTATCTTATGAAGAAGGCGGGAGCTCGATATTTTCACAGATTATGTCTCATATTATACTGCCACAACATAGTGCCAGTTTTAACAAATATAACCTCTGCTAATTTTTTTCATATATATGTCTAAAAGAAAAGTACTGCTGTGAATTTTGTCAAAAATATAGTTAGACATTTTATTTTACCATCCAAGCATTGGTGGTCTTCCTTTCACAAGGCCCTACTCCAAAAATACAATCATAAAAAGTACCTGGTATACAAAAAGTTAGAAAAAAATAACCAATTGTATTGGTAAAACTTTCTAATTCATCACACAAGTCGAGTTTATATATTTTTTTTCATTGTTATATTTTACCTCTGTGTGAATCTATGATTGACCTGTTTATTCTAATTTATTCTATTCTCTAATAACATTCTATATAAAACAGATAGAGCCTAGAATCCCAGCCAGCATACCTAGGTGGGCCCCATATGGGGAAAAAAAGGCAGACACTATGGGTTCCACGTGGGTTTGTCTGTGGTTTCCATGGTGGCCCCACACGGGTTTGCCCATACAGGGCCACGGCCCACATGGGCCCTACACAGCAGTGGCCCTTTATGGGCAAACCCATGTAGGAAAACTGTCACCAACCCTAGGTGGGCTCCATATGGGGACCACCTAGGTATGCTGGCTGGGAATGCACACGAAGACCGGATGAGTGTAAAATGCGAGATGCAAGTAGAAGGAAATGAATTAAATTAGCACTGCTCTCATAGCTATTAGCTAGCAAGATGTGCTTTGTTGTTCTACAACTAACACATTTGTCACTATACAGAAATCTGAAACAGTTACACTAAAATATTTAAACTATTTCAACTCTTTTAACTGTCCTGCAGTCTTGATGTGACGATCAGGAGGAGCGTGGCAGATGTCACGGTCGGACAGTGGGGAAGCTGGGGAGAGTTTCCCATCAGACGGTCAATTCCCAAATCCGCACAAAAAAAAAAAAAAAAAAACTTGGAAAATGCGCTCTGCTTCTGGTGTTGCACTGACTCCACACAGAATGAAACACCTGTGGGTTCCAAATGACCCCATCTCTTAAGACCACGGGATGGTGAAAGGAGCTTGAGCTTCACATCACGTTATAATTTTATTCCTTCGTCAAAAACACACTTGAAGTGTTCCTTTGATTCTTTCACCCGTGTTTGAGAAATCCTTTAATTTCAAATGTTAAATTACAAAGTCAAATTTCTTTTAAGTCATATTTGAAATCTACAGCAGTTTTGAAAGTAACATAGTGATATAAAATGGCGTAATGTGCTGGTTAACACATAATACTGCCCCTTCAAGTGCGACAGGATTTTTGTGCATCCAATCCTGAAACAGCGAAGTGTCAAACATGCTGGTCGTGACTCCGTCTGAACACGGTGAACCGGCAGCTCCTGCCCGCCCTGCGCTGGGATATAACATTTCACCAGTTTAGATTAACTCACTCTGGCCCATCACCACATGTGGAAGTGACCCTCAGCCGCCTCTCACAGATCCACAGGCTGAGTGGGGTGTGTGTGTGTGTGTATGAGAGAGGAAGTGCACGGAGCAGCTGATGCAGTGTGTGCTATGTTAACCCGTCCAAGGGCAGCAAAGCAATAACAAACACAAGATCACAGCACTGAGGTGACCTCTGACCCTGCTCCCTCCACACAGCCGGCCAGATCACTGTCACTCTGACAGTCGCTGAACAGTATCACACACACACACACACACACGCACCCCCACACACCCCGCCACTCTAAATAGTTGCCATCATGGGTGTCCCTCAATTCGTGTTTTCAATCATTGACTTCCCCTGGAGAAATCAGAGGGTCTGCTCAACGCTGCCCCACAGTAAATGATTGACGTGTATTTTGAATGGAGAGCTCCGCCCAATCAGACAGGAAGTGTGAAGCAGAATCATCTCGCGGGGGCGGCCGCGCCAGGACACGAGGAGCTGGACACGAGACGAGACGTGACCCAGCGAGCATCAAGGTAGGACCTGCAAGATGACCTCTGACCTCAAACTGGAAACACACACACACACACACACACACACCCTTGTTGTTGCTTTCGATCTTCACGCTTCGCCCGGCGGTTTTAAAGACACATCGGTTGGGGAGGCCGGCCTGCGGCTCTCAGGTAAGCCGCCGTTCAGAGGGAGGACGAAGGCGCTGAGAGTTTTTTGTTTTTTTTTTATTCGCCGGCGAATCCTGCTGGTCGAACTGTTGATGCTTGGGTTTCTACCTTAGCAAATTATTTTTTTGTTTTTGTCCCTCTTTGCTTCCCATCAGCCTGAGGAGGCTGCAGCTCCCCTCAGCGTCTGGCTCAGTTGAGTAAACCCTGAGCTCCAAACACTGAACACACTCTCCAGACTTCATCACAGAGACCTCCACTGTTTGTAGGTCGTGCCCCCCTGCTACACCCTTCCTCCGCCTCCCCCCTTCACTCTCTCCACCAAATGAGAATTGAATTTCTTTTTCTTTTTGTTTATGTTATCATTTTGTCGATCTTACCAGAAGTGGACCATGGAGAGAAGTAAACGGGGGGCTGAGGGGTGCTCACACACACTTTAATGAAGTATTTACAGATAATTCCAGCTGTCAAATACTTGAGCTGGATGACATAGTGCAGAGTGCTGACGTTTAGAAGTGCTCCCCCCCACCGGCCCCCACCGGCCCCCTCCTCCTCGTTAAGCAGGCGGATTTGATTTCAGGTAAGAACTTCTTGCTGGGTGGAAAAGCGAGCGGTGAGGGCTTTTACTGAAAGGACTGGAGCTGGAAGCAGGAGGCCGGGCGCACAGAGCTGCTGTCTGCCCAGGAACCCGGCCGCCCTGATGGGTTCTGGACCCAGAACCTCCACGGCTCTGAGCTCAGCCTTTTACTCAAAGGCCATCAAGTCATCAGGAGTCGCTGCTGATCATTTGAGTTGAGCAGAAATGTTGACATAGAATACATTTTTTTTCTTTTAAAACTTCACATTTATTTTTGTCAAGATAGAAAAAATAATCTTCCAGGCTTTTAGAGTCAGCTCTGCCTCACAGCTACTGGCTGGAGCAGGAAACACGTCCTGCTGCAGAATACTGATAAATATGGAAATCAGTTTAATACTCTGCTGCATTTTCCACCTGTCGAAATAATGAATTCCTGCCTTTTAGGAATAAATGAATGAAAGAATGGAAATAACACATATGTATAACTACACTGTGCACATGTAATAACAAATAGAAAGAGTTGAGAACACATTCATATTCATGTTACAATATTAACAAACGTTATTAATAAAACCTTTTTTTACAAGTTCCCAAAAGAAAAAAACCGGACAAAACAAAATAGACAACATAATTATTTGTTCCATATCTAATTAATTTTAAAATAATTTAATAATTCCTTCAATCATTTATAAAGATGTTATGCTTTTAATAATAATTTATATATGAAATAATTTATTAAATTGATATAAATGATCCTAATATTTTTCAAATAAATAATTAATTAATTAATTTGTTCCTAAATCTGAAGGGACCCGAAAATATTTAATAAGAAATACAAAGGACTGATACTGAACATAATGATAATAGTAATTATAATGATAATAGCAATAATAATAATAATAATAATAATAATAATAATAATAATAATAATAATAATAATGATAATAATAATGAAGTAATTAATTTAGAAAAGCTGTGTTTTGCTGATGCCGCGGGTTTAAAGTAGCGGGTTTAAAGTTGCGGGTTTGACGCTGCGGGTTTAAAGTTGCGGGTTTGACGCCGCGGGTTTAACGTTGCGGGTTTAAAGTTGCGGGTTCGCCGCCTCTCAGTGAAAAATGGAGCGCAGCAGCAATAATGGAGCCGTGACCTGAGCATGGAAGCAATTAGCGGGCGGCCCGAAAGTGACAAATTAAAGACAAATTAATGCTTCGCGGAAACGAGATCCAACGATTTGGGCCGTTTGGGGCCATCAGCTCCTCTTTAGTGCCGCAGGGGAGCCACGCAGGACCGCAGCTCTGAGGCCCCCAGGAGCCCAGAACCTCTGCAGACTGATACGTTCAGGTCCTCTGAAGAAACACGCATCTGCACTCTTCTTTCCTTTCCTTTCTTTTCTGTTCGTTTCTTTTTTCTTTTCTTTTCCTTTCATTTTTCTCAATCCAGTGCTTTTCCCCAAAAGACTGTTTATTTGAAATTGAAACTTTAGTAATTAATTAACTGGCAAAAAACAAAACGCACATTATTATTATTATTATTGTTATTATTATTATTATTGATAATAATGATATTGAGTTAATATAACTATTATTTCCTTAACAATTATGTAATAATTATAACAATATCAGTTTGCATTGAATTTTTTTGTCAATTGTCAATAAATAAGAAAACATTTCGGATTTTCTTCCTGTTTGATGGATCATTTTTCTAGAATTATATCCTTTCTCTACCTCCCTCTCTCTCTCTCTCTCTCTTTCTCTCTCTGTGGTGTGTGTGTGTGTGTGGGTGTGTGTGTGGAGACCCAGCTCACGTCGTTAGATTGTGACTAACCGTGTTTTAAATGGACAGGAGATGCCACAGCAG